>OX155959.1:6844259-6964259 GCA_944548615.1 Micropterix aruncella | reverse complement strand
CCTTGAGTATGATACGACCAAATCTGGTTCTGAAACAATTATCCGTTGAGTATGATACGACCAGATCTGGTTCCGCGTTTTTTTCACTTCTTTGACGTTCTCATATTTATTCATAATTATCTAATTGTTTTACAAAATGATATTTCAATATTCTATATTCGAAATTTCAATGCAATCATTGTGCAGTTGTTCTTTTTATGATTGGTGTAGTAGTTTCGTAGTTATAGTACTTTAAGTCGATGTCGCCGAAAATCCTGCAAAAGAGACAGATGCATCCATGAAAATACCCATTTACTCCAAGGGCTAGAGCGGAATGTGAGATGACCGGTTGTCACTTTTTCGCATTAAAACAGCCCGCCAAGGTCAAATCTTACACCGCACGAAATATGCTCGAATTTATTCGGACGAGTATAAGTTTGACAGGTAGTATTTATCGACGATCGTTCGTTTCATATTCCGCTCTATCGTATTGATCCGTCTCGTTCGCTTGGACTAATTTTAGTTTTAGTTCACAAAGAAACGCAATCGGGCCCATTTAGGATAAAGTAAAGCTATGGGAAAAAAGAGATATGACGATAGGCTGGGATGCGAGAACAAAATCTGACGCAAGCATTTTGAAGTTGCTGGATATGTTTTCAACGAAGGCATATACGCAGTTACCGCTATACCCCCAGTTACCGCAATGAGACAACAGTAATGAGTAAAACAAGAAAATTAATTAAGAGAATCCTAATATATTTTCTGATGTAAACTCTAATTAGGTAGAGAGTTGAGGCGAGAAAAGCTACAATTATTTGTTATTGAGAGATATACATGAGTGTCAAAGAATACATTTCAACAAGATGTGAACCACGATTACAGGTGAACCGAGCTCTGGGGAAAAGGAATATCAAGATCAATATGAGGTCGTTTGGACAAGTTTTATTTAACCAGGTTTCTGGCGAGATTTATCTTAAGGATCGATTATTTAAAGAGAGATGATACATGGGAACGACCATTATGAAAAACTATCGTTTCATGATTTTTTTGAAAAATATAAGCTATAATTTTAAAAAGTTTCTAATCGAATCCCTCGATAAGGAACCACATTATAATTTAGAGTCAAAAAAAATCCTCATTGCCTTGGACATTCAGGCTTTAAACTGATTTCAAAAACTTTCAGGCACGATTACTTCTACATTTTAAGCAGAGAGTAGGTTTTTATTTTAATTTAATTATATTGACCGGTTAATTCTCTAGCGTCGTACGTAGCCACATTTTATATTTATGCCCCAAATTAATCACAAATATTTAAAATGTTAGAGCGCTTTGAGAGTTACGCTAAATATGTTTTACCTGCGCACTGCGCAAATATATTTTTACTGTGACAGCGCTGCGATCAAACGTTTAGTGTCCGTCCGCTCGCCGACGCATATGCATGTGAAATCGATGCCTGACGCTTCATTAGAAAGGTTTTCGGTTATGCTTCTTAGAAAGGTTCTAGTCACAGAATAAAACGTCTCCCACGATTAATCATCCTATTTTACGCCTTTCGCTAGACTCATTCAGTAAAATATATGCACAAAAATATTTCAAATGAAATGCGATAAAGAAAAATGTTTCATTCAATCTAAATACATACATGGCGTACATACTCTCTTTTAAAAAAATCCGAATAATTCTATGAGCTCCAATAAAAAGGATTAGGAACCATATTCATAAATACCCATACTCCGCTACCAGATCACCATTATAACTTAAATGATAATATGTAAGGGGCTCTCTAGACGATCAAGCATGCATGTCAAGCATCGCGTCGCGGGCTAAGAAGGGATAGGGCTAAGAAGGGATAGGATATATATTTTTAATATTTACCAAAAATGCCTAATTTCGTAGTTTGTACCAGGGAGTCACGTTAATTAGGGGTAATTGATTGATGAATGACGCGACTCCCTGGTATACACAATTAGGCATTATTGGTAAATATTTTAAAAAATATTTGCATATTTCCTACGGTTTACGATTCCCTCCCAGCCCGCGACGCATCGCGTCGCGGGCTGGGAGGGAATCGTAGCATTCTTGATCGCACTCTTGATTGACAAGCATTCTTGATCGTCTAGAGAGCCCCTTAGAATCACTTTTTTTGCCTAATGACTCGTTATTATTATTTTTAGTTAATTTTCTATCACTGTGCATATAACTATTTTTTCATAATGGTAATAATGGTCTCAATAATTTTATTATTAATAGTTTTATTACATTGGTAATAAAACTATTCATTAAACATTTGTTTAATGAATCGTCACCTAAACGGCACATATGCAATAAATAATTTAGCATGATAAGTACATAATATGTTCTAATAAGAAATTATGCTGAAATATTGGTAATAATTATTGTATTTGTTTGAGTATTGTCTTTGTTGCTTATATTCGAATAAACAAAAAAACGGTTGTGTCAACCCAAGACTAAACCCTCAACCCCCCTCCCCCCACAACGCCCCCTAAACACCCTTCCTCCCCAAAAACAAACCCCCCAAACACCACCCCTCCCCCAAAAACTCCTTGTGCATCTTAAGCACTTGGGTATCTAATAAAGCACACTAGGTAAGGCAGGATAGGGAGCCACCGAAGCAAAAGAATATTTTCATCTGGAACTTTATACACCCTGAGTACTTGGCCTATCTTCTTTAAAGGTAAAGCACTCGTAATAAGGCAGGATAGAATCTCCTCCTCACACACAGACACCCTTCCCCCCCCCCCCCCCCCCAACTCTCCCCTCCCCGATAGTGATTGGTTAAGATAGCAAATCTAGTATAGTATTTTTGTAGTATTTCCGTAGTATTAAAATGGCTATTTTTCCAATATGAGTCGTTTCCCGGTTAGCCTCAGGCGGCTCGACGTTAATGTTTGATTAAAATGTTTGGCGTTTTTTTTTGTCGCATGCTTAAGAGATATTACAACCAAAATTTAATAATGTGGTGTCAGCCCTACGGCACATCTGTGTACCGAATTTCAAGTCTCTAAGTGTACCGATTTCAACCATAATCTTTTGAACTCTTGCCATGACAAAATGATGCCAAATTTCAGCGCAATCGGATGCTGTTGTAATATTGTAGTTAGAGACTTGAAATTCGGTACACAGATGCGTCGTAGGACCGAAACGACATTGTGAAAATCACGAAACGACATTTTGGTTCGAATATCTGTTATACGAGCGACGCAAAAAAAACAAATACCACCGTATTTAAGAAAATACTACCTACCTACACCATAATCGAAATTAGCCATTTTAATACCGTGGATATACTACAAAATACTAAAATATACTACTTTTGCTATCATAGTCACTAGACACAATCACTGTCGTGATTGTGTCAAGTGAGATGTAAGGGAGGGGATGGTCGGAGGGGAAGGGAAGAGGGGATGGGTTGAGGGATTTAGCGCGAGGGGGTTGTCTGCTTGCCGGAAAGTCTTGAGGTGACACAATCGACTTTTTATACTAGCGGTCCCGTCGAGTAAGTAACTTTGTCGTGCATCTATATTTAGAGTATGTAGCATTTGTAACCGGGTGCCCCATTGCTTGGCTCTCCGCTTAATTTCCCTAATTACAGAATGTCATAATTTATTATTATTATAGGATAACTGGCTCTACATCGGTCCGTAAAATTTTAGTGACCTTATTTAACTCACTTCCCCAAAACATTTAAATATATATTTAATTAAATTGAATACATTCGCTGTTTGTGACAATATAATTGAAAAGTTTAGGAACTTAGGTCCACTCGATTTAATGGCGATGGCGTCATTTTATATTTGAATTCTAGGTAGAAATATATCGAATCTGCCCTCTCCTCTTCTATTCCGCAGCCATAACAGGTTGCCTTATCGATGTCGCATAAGAGAGAGTGAGAGAAAGAGAGAAAAAGAAACAGTCGATAAGAGGTAGAAGTCGACCAAATGAAATGGTTCACTAAAATAAGAAAGAATGTAGATTTTTATGTGTGTGAATCAATTATGCATTTAATAACATAATATGTGGCTTTGACAGAACGCGAGATATGTAAACCTGACCAAAGCTAGATTTCGTTGTAATTGCGAACACATCAATCACCCTAATGTATTACCTCACGTTCTATATTTAGATGACTTGAATCGCTTATTGGCCTCGATATGTAATATAATCAGTTCCTAGTTTAGTTCGCCCAAAGCGATGTCACCTTTGACTAATCTGTCCTAAAGGCCGTAATTGCACCTATTATGTTGTAATTACAGTCAGAATGTACATAACTATCTACGCTATTCCATTAACGCAGCTTAATCATCAATAGATGCCGCAGTGGTACGGTTTGAGGAGATTATTACATCGTTGGCAGCAGCTACTGTAGGGAGACTGGGAAGTAATTTCCTTCATACTGAAAACTCATTATCTAGGGGTGTTAAAATTAAAACCATAGGTAATATAAGAAGTACAAGTACTTTTAAAACCGCTAGCACTGGGTTCTGATCGGTTTTTATATAGAAACGTCATCAATACGAAGAATTAAACTAATTCGTTTCAAAGTTACAGCCCCTTAAGTCATCCAGCTTTTTATTTTGTAACTCAAGAATGCTCACATCGATTTTAAAAATCTGTTTTTCTTGTTAATTCGGGTAGATTATGAAAGTTGGTGACAGGACGAAAGAAAATATGCTTACTGAGATGGCGGTTTTTATGGCAGCTTCCCCATGAAGTTAAAAGGACCAAACCCTAAAGCTTATCGGGCATCCTATCGATGAATAAAACGGACTAAGAAAAAATAAGTAAATTGGACAGCGCTTCTTTGAGCTATGGCTTCTTATCCTATCATTGTAACTCAAGGACGCATAGTACGATGGCAATATTTTCGCCGGCCATCGATCCATATTTTTCGTTTCGTTTCGTTTCTACCTTTCATTATGAAATTTCACAATGAGCGGATTTATTATCATACGACAATCTCTTACAGCCAACCCTTTCTATGAAGTGTTTTAAATGTATTTGCGCGTGTAAGATGTGTAATAGAAAATGCAATTCCGTTAATATTATCCCCACGAAAAATGGTGAACCATCCGGGAACGGAACCGGGAGCCCTACATTTTAAGATCAGGCGACCTAACCACTATGCCATTTTTAATTCGGAGAACTACATAATAAGAAGACATGCGGTTTTTAGTCGTGCATTTGTATGGCAGCTCATTGACAGTTGATGACCGAGTCCCAGCTATCGATTTGTTTTCATCGATGATTAAAATAAATTAGCCAAGGAGTTTTCGAAATTGGAGAACCCTTTCTTAAGATATCGATGAGCCAGACAGATCTCATCTGTCTGCCTGTATATATCTCATATATATACAGGCAGACAGACGCCTTTTTTTCTTTTCTGGTTCTAAATGTCCTAACATTTCGACCGACTATCAGCAATATCTATTTTTTATTTCTTTTTGGCAAATAGATGATGTATAGCACCAGTCCTGTATGTGGGGCGGGCTGAAAAATGTAAATATAATATGTATTATTTTTTGCGCAATATTGTCCAATTTAATCATCTAATTTATGATGCTGTTTGTGTATATATATTTTTAAAGAAATTCACATTTTTTTGCTGCAGTGTATACATGGACTGGCGTGTTTCTTGAATAAATATGTAAATAAATAAATAAAATGGAAAGTAAATAAATAAGTATACGGAAAGTTTCCTCCAAAATCGACCACGAAGCATTTTTCTTTGCAGGTAAACAATGACGCATGCCACGCATGCCATATTAAGACTAGAGGCTTAAATGTAAATAGTACCAAAATAAAGAGCACTGCAGACCACATTTTTTCAATTCAACGCCGCCTAACTAGGCCTAGGCCTGTACTAAGGCAAGCGTACCAAGTAAAAAGTGGCTTGTGCATACTTTAGATTACCTAAATTTTAAAATATTCTAGGCATCAAATAATATTTACTAAAAATAATAAACACTGTAGGTACAAGTTAATTATTAATATAAAAAATAGGCCATCTACATGTAAATGCGTCTTTTAGTCTATTAGTTTACGAATAATATCTAAAACATTTCCATCCTACAATGCATAATAAGAGGAATTTTAATAACACGTGAAAGTAAATAATCATTACGGATTATTGAACTATTTTTGACACGTCGTCCGAACATATTATTATGCCAGACCCAATTTTGCCATTCCCTTTTTTAACGAAACAATATTTATACTGATAGTCTTGGTTTAGCTTAGGATTCTAGTGACTATACAATAAAAAAATATCCATTCACATCTTTTTTTATATTTTTTTTTTTATATTAGTCTACAAAAAAATACACCGTTAGCATTTAACATAGATTGTGTCGCTCTTCTAGGCAGAGCCTGTTCTAAGGAGAATACCAATACAAATGATTATAAACTACAAAACTTCCAAAATAAAAATAAAAAATCTGAATGAAATTAAGTTAAAATATAATTCCCACTACACCAAAATGATATTACAAGTATAAACAAATAATAACAAATAATAATTTATAATAATAAATAATAATATATAATAGTAATAAAAAATAATAACTAGTATTATTTTATAATTAGTGAAAATACGTATATATTAAGACTAAGTACTTAAATAAGGTAAACATAAATATGTGTGTATAAAAAAAATTTTTTTTTTTTAAATTTATTTATTTATTTTAAAATTGTGATAAATGTTTTCTCTGTTTCTCTCCTACCAAGGTTTATTAACCATAATGTAAGGTGATATTTTCGTTGTTTGCTGCTAATTCCCAATATGTCCTTTCTACTCATGATATTAACCATTCTTGGAGCAAGAAAGCTGTAGCGATGTAGTCCAAAAGACGTTAGACGTTTCCTCACTTCAAAGTCTCCCTTATAACGACCTAATCTCTTACTATTTTCTAGAGATACACAATAATCGTCTTCATTGATGTTTTTGAGGCGAAGTATTGCTTTGAAACAATACAACTGCCTTAAATCAAGCAATTGTGGCTCAACATTTATAGGAAAAGTTTAAAGTTCAAATGTATTTATTGTTATTTATTTATTATTATCATCTGTCGATTTACAACTTGCCATTTCCCATAGAGCATACATTATTTTATGCTAAGTACAACAACATGTTTATTTATATAATCTATAACTGTGCCACTACTTGTTAGATACATAAGGAAAAATACTTTTTACAGACTAGTAGGTACATCATGTTACATTTTGTATGGAGTCTGCATAAATGCAATTACAACATTTTTAGCACTATATAGATAAAGCATAACAAACAAAAAATATTTTAAAATCAGTAAAAAAATGTACTGGATATATAAATAAAAATAATCAGTAATATATAAATCGCAACATCAGAATAATTCAAAATACTCTATAAATTTTTTAAAAAATAATAAGAAATAAATTAATAATTGAATCGGATTATTTAACATAATTGAAAAAAATACATAAAAATAGCCAACATTAAAATATGTATTATCCTTTTAAACGTAATAAAAATAAAAGTAATTATACTTTTTCTATTAATAATTAATAAATTTTATAATGTCTTTGAATGAATACAAATCAGTATCTAAAAGGAACTCCTTTGAAAACTTTTTGAATAAACTTTCCATTATTTTTACACTTCCCGGTTGCCTATTGAATGAACATGGCTCGGAATATTTTGGATCTTGTTGCTAAGTTTAGTTTGAAAACGGTTAATAAACATAACCGCTTTTTTCTGGTATTTTGGGTGTATCTATCAGAAAACTTTTGTGTTTAATATCTTTATTATTATGAAACTCAGTCAATAGCTTAAAGAGGTAGATAAAGGTTAGGCTAGATTTTGATTTTGAATTTTCATTAAAACTTCCAAACTATACTTACATTTTATTACAGTATATAAAACAGAATTGCAAAGAAATTTTGTTTAAAAAATTAACGCCATTTCATTTGTTAAAATGTTGCTTCTAATATACAAAGCATAGTGTAGACTACCTTAATTATGTTTTAAATATGAAGATGCCTTATTCTCCATTCTCTCAGTTGTGTATAAATCCTCCATCCAGGCTAATCCCATGAGGAGGGCAAACGATGTAAAAAGCGAAGTAGAATGGACTAGCGCGCATACAAATAACGAAGAAACTATTCCTGTACCTCTCCCAGTCCCATGGGAAGTATGCTAGGAGTCGGAAAAGACGGTAATCGGATTTCATTCCGAGACTTCGTGAATTAATTCTTTATGTGTACGAAGCGGACCGTCTTACGACATTCGTTACACAACTGTAAGTGCCTTATATAACATGGACTCTACTTGAATCTTTTACTGAGTTTTATATATAGGAAAAGAGAAGTCCACTATTTTTTATTTCTCGATTTTAAAGATTATCCTTCATCTTAGATATCTGTGTTTTATTATTTTTTAGGTCAATTATTTTCAGAGTTGCAAAAGTCGTCGATCGATTGACGATTAGTAACATTGCGTGATGCGAATCGCGTGGGCTGTGACGTCTCGTGTCCGGTCGGTTTTATTTACATGGTTATCTTGTTACTTGTGTCCATCCAATAACAAACTCCTAGTGTGTATATATTCAATATATCTATACGTGTATTGTTTAATGTATTGTTTAATGCTGCACACGTGTATTGTTTAATGCTCAATTAGAAGATCTAAATACAGACAAGTAAATAAAACATATTTGAAATAAATATTACTTTATTTCTATTCTTTCTGACTTGTGTTGGTTTGAGTATTTTTTATTAATTTAGGAAAAAAATCTATTAAACATTGATTTTGCATACAAAAATAATAAGAACCGAATGGCTAAACCTTGACCTCGTGCTTATTTGATTCTCTCACTCAACTGGGATTAGCCCGTTCTAGGCTGGACCGGTCTCTAATATTACATTAAATAATTTTGTAGTTTTAGTAAAATGCTCATAAAACTAAATTGCCTCAAAATGTGGTGCTTGAAAAATTAATCGCAATTCCGTTATAAAATCGGCATTAAAATTGAATATAATATTGCATTATGTAAATAAATAGATACACTTAAAACTGATTAGATACACTAAAACAGATACACATGAATAGATACACTAAAACAATACACTTAAAACTGAAAGAAAGAAAAAAGAGATAGTTATAAGAAATAAAAGGCGGAAAGTCGTTAGAAAAGTAGCAATAGGTCATTAATGTTTATTAATGTAGCATTAATGTAAGTAATATACAATTAAATATAATAATACCTATCCAATATATAATAAATAGTAAGTATGAGTTATCGAAACAATATACTATATAAAGTAAATGTATATATCGTAGAGTTGAGAGAAGTCTAAGATTAGTATTCGTATGGAATCGTAATTTGGCAGTAATAGTTCATAGTTTATTTACTCTTTGAAAAATCTTTTAGGAGAGAATAAAAAATAGTTTTTTATAGAAACAAGCTAAAGAGTAAATAAATGAAACAAAAAAATCAGAAAATTCTTAAAATGATTCCTCAAATAATATTAATCAGCATCCAAGCGCAATTTTTTTTTTAATATCAAATGCATGATATAATAAAGATAATTAATATTTAAAGCATTTTTTTAATATTAAAGTGTGTTTTTCTTTACATTTATATACATAATAATGGACTGAAATAATATTTTACAATTAAAAACCATGTCACGAAAAACGATAGTAGGCGGTGTCGACTACAACAGATAAACCGGTCACCCCAGGCTGGTATAACTATATGTGATCGTTCTTTCAGCCGTGGGATAAATGTAGAAGACTTAGAGACAAGACAATCTACTGTCTAGCTCCGCCAAAAAAACCGTTAGAGGTCAATGCCTTACGGTGAGACACCGGGAAAGGTAACAGCGGGCAGCCAGTGTTGGTAAGATATCTCCGTCTGAAGCCTTCAGGATACCTCCGTCCTCCCGACTGGTTACAGGTCCGAAGTCGCTTGCGCGGCCTGATGTATTATAGCAGTAATTAAATTTGAATTTATCGCGGACCTGGGCATCTTTGCCCGTAGTGCCACACAGGATCGGGTGACCCAAGGTCATTTTAAGAGTGGCATGACAACAGGTCAACATCCACCCCCGCTGCTTAGTAGACAGTATAGTTTCATAGTCTCCTTCAGCAATTAGTCAGAGTGCACAACCGATTGGCGTCACCGAATGGTGCGCAAGCCGTCCAGTAATGCCGGGATTTAATCCCGCCAGGAGAAACTGGTCTACCAGCTGTGAGGACTGAGAAGCGAGAGTATTACCCGGGGTAGCCTTCTGCACGAGGAGGCTTCTGAATAGGGGCTGAATCGTGAGTTGAGCCGATCCGAGAACAAAATGGATCTTATGGCCCAAGCTGCACGGAAACATTCGCTAGTTAAATGAAACGAAACGAAAAACAATAGTAATAAAATATTATCTATAAATTTACAAGTCAAAATAGTCACGAGGTCTGTAGTTAGGTGTATCAGGTTTAATACGCTTTCAGGCCACTTTAAAACAGCTTCGATAAGTTTCGTATTAAATGATATACTTTGGAAACATTTTTTTTTCTTGGAATTAATATCCGGAGACTGTATTGTAGTTAATTTAACCCTTCGAGTAGCGGCATAATTTCATGGCAGACAACGGAAATTTATTGGAATTTATTGCAATATCGCCGCGCTCGACAAAAAGTACTATAACTATGGAACTACTATAGCAAGCATAACAATAATAACTGTGCAATGATTGCATTGAAATTTTGTATATAGAGTATTGAAATATCACTTTGTAAAAGAATTAGTTAATTATGAATAAATATGAGAAATTCGAAAAAGTGAAAAAAACTCGGCATTTCTAACTTGTACTTGTCTTACGGAAAAATACGGAACCCTATTTAGAAATTGTAAATACTATCGTGATCTTTATTACATTCTCTATCAAAGTTAACAATTCGTTTTGCTTATTTACACAAAAAATATTTAGATATTAACTCATAAATACCAATAAAATTTTTGATGATTTCGAGAAAAAAAAATATATTTTTTTGACAATGGAATTTTACCAGAAATATCTGCGAAATGACGCGGGAAATTATTCTAGCGGCCGTCTATGTATCTATGGTAATAATGAGATATTTGGAATGGATTTTAGGATGCGTTCGAATTAGAAAATAATATTACTGTGCGCTCCGGAAGCAAGCCGCCAATATTGGTCGTTACGTAGTCAACGGTGTTCTGATGTGCAACCAAATTTGGTCGTTACGTAGCTGAAGAGTTTTAAAAAAATGTGGTTCGTAGCTTTAGCCGTAAAAAATAAAGAAAAATATCACGATGACAAAAAAAGGGGAGGGGAGGGGGATAATAATTGTTCAGCGTGTTACTACTTCTACATTGAAGCATATACATAAAAACTACATGCATGCCAAGTATCACGCTTTCTGACAGATGGTACCGTATTTATAATTAAAAAACTATACCATATAGCACAATTGGTAATAAAATGAGAGAGTGCTCCAGCGTGCCCTAGCAGCATGACTGAAAGACAGTAATTTCGTGGATCTCGGCTTTTAGTAAATTGACATCCGAAGTGGCGAAGCACAGCTCCGTCCTCCCCCGCGCCGCTGACATTATGTTAATTATTTTTTCCTTTCACCTAATCGGAATCTCCCATCCAATGAATATTTGTTACGTGATTTTCCTATTCCCCCCAGCAACTCATTACTAGGGAGTTTTTCGGCCTTTTTCCTCACACAATGTGCTGGAGCACTTCGAAGCTGGTTCGGGTGCTTTTAACAAAATGAATATGTAAATTGTGTATTATATTTATGTGCGTGTTTTATATGTAGATATCATTAGCTTATTTAGCTAAATGTTGTTCTCTGTTTGTGAATTTATATTTGCTATTCGATAAATGCTCATGTTGTTGTAATTGTGGTATGATCGTTGGCAAATCAGAAGCTTCACTTTGTATCACTCACGAGCAGCGATTTAATGACTCGAATGGTCGCCGTATGCAGAGATACGTAACTCGCCCGATAGAGCGCGCCACGCGCCAAATTAAGGAGTACTGTCGAGTGGCGTACGGAAATACATATACATATTTCAGATTCGACAATTCGGTTAACACCGTTCCACCGCTTCGTAAGGGAGAGGACCGCGCAAGCGACCTCGAACTCGTATCCACCGAGAGACCGGAGTAATCTGGTCACAATTGGAAGTAAGGTAACACTCCTGGCTATCTCGCGGTTAAGGCGTTGGCCTCTTACGGGCTTGTGGAGTAGCTAGATGGTGGCCTGTTTTGTCCTCAAGTCTTCTGCTCTCACTCCAGGGAGATAGAACGACTAATCCTTAAAACTTCCTGAGGTGACGGGCTCGCCCGCTGTAGTCGACAACCCTAGTTGGTATGTCAAACTGCTCCTAAGATTTTAATGCAAAAAAAAGCGTAATAAATTGTTCTATTTTGAAAAAAAAATTGTCTGGTATATTGTAAACCAATATTGTTAGAAATCTAATGAAAAATCCAAACAATTTTTTACCTACTTTTTGAATAATAACCTACGTCTTGAATCACCCAAGGGTAGAGGGCGGCTAATCTCCAACATTTTTTTTGCATTCCCTATAAATGAACTTACATTTGTTAGTCATCAATTTTCAACACCTTTAAATCCGACGCCTTTAAATCGGCTATTTTGGGTACCTCGATTTCTGAATAAAATTATTATTATAATAACTGATTCCATCAATCTGCAAAGTGCGTTAAATTTTCGGGCTAGTATAAACATTCAAAATATTACCAAATATTTTCCCTATCTTTTCTTTAATTCCCGAAACTTTTAATGATTAAACCCATCAATCAGCTCATTTTGAAAAAGTTCTCTGAAAAAAGGATTTTTTGAGAAGTTTTCGAGTAATATATTTTGTTTTAAGGTGGTGACTTGCAGCCACGGCGGGGAATAATAACTGACCAATATGAAAGTAGGCTTCATTTGTTGTATTTATTCTCATCTGCAGAGAAATTTTCGTGAAACTTTTTTCAGGTGCGTATTTTGACTTTTATCAAATTTCAAGAAATTTCGCACAAATTCGCATCTGCTTCGTAAAAACGAATATTTCGTATCTCTGATTGTAATAGATAGATAGTTATAATAGATATATAGATAGATAGAATAGATAGATAGATAGATCTAATTCTGATGTAATATATAGATAGATAGATAAATAGATGTAATAGATAGTGTGCCGGTAAATCGTCGGGACTTCCTTAAGTCTCGGGATGGGCCGGTTAAGTACACACCGCGGCAGTTCTGCGATGGTTATCGCAGACTAGTTGGTGGAATGCCTCAATATTGTGGTCGAGGGTTCACAGGCTGCCGTCGCGATCGGCCAGATCAACGACGGGAAGAAACGAAATTTTTTATTTGGTTCGTTTCGACGGCGATCCTGTCAGTCACCGTACAGTTTCCGTGTAGTTCGAAACTGTGGCAGTTGGGTGTGAACCGGGCGTAAATCCGGTCACGTTGTTCCCAGTTTTGATTGGTTATTTAGATTTTGCTCGCTGAAGATCTTTGCCCAATAAATCTAAATTATTGGCCTTTTGTGACAGTCGTACATGTGATGCAGTTTTAATAGAAAAATGCTCAACTTGTTCTCTCGATGAAGGGTCTTGTCGTCGCTGCAGGTCGGAGATCAACTTGAATCGGGCCGGTTATTATGCGGGATCGGTCAAGGTTTGGTCCTCGGGCGGCAGGACACCAGGTGGCTTCTTGGAGATGTTTTTGATATTTGCTAATAAAACTAGCGTTTTGTGGCGAAATTTCGATTTTATTTCACGCACGGTTTTTAAAATATAGCCGAACTTAAGGTTATTTTACACAAGACTAATAATCGGGTCAATTGCACTTGCCGATTTTATATCTACAATTGCGGGAGACGGAAACTCAGTAATGTTGACCGTACTGGCTGTCGTTTACCACTGACCAGTGGTTAACGACAGTGGGTAAAGAAAATGTTTTTTTAATAACACCTTGAAACTCTGTAACGATCTGATTTAACGTTTTGCAGTTATTAAATATAAAAAAGACAAAAACGGACTTTACCGCATATATTTTGAAGAACCCGAACAATAACATGTAACAACAGGTGGTAAAATCCGTTTTCGCCTTATTCATAATCACCGATCGAAGATCAAAATGAAAGATATCACTAATAATAATGAATGCTTTTCCATAAGAAAAGCGAGCGTATTCCCTACATGCAATATTGTAGAACTAATCAAAATTGTGTATGTGGATCGTCAACTGCAGCTACTTTAAAGTCATACTCGTTATAATATTATGCCTAAGAATATTTAAAAATCAGTGCCCGTTTTAATTTGCCCAATCCTTATTACCACTGATCAGTCGTTTCATTGAACGGGCTCAATCACTGTCACGAATTCAATCAAAAGATTCAATTAATTTTTCATTTACGGCAGCGAATTTCAATCAATTAAAAATAATTATTAATTTTCGCTTTTCTAGGCAGCAGAACACAATTTTAGTAATTGGATTTAATGTAACTCACACATTGTTTTAACGATTGTCGTAAAGTTGTATTAAGAATATAATAGGAATATAATAGGAAGATAATAGGAAGACTGAGCGGAGACTTCAGAGACTGCAAAATGCCTGCGCAAGATTTTGCTTTAGGATTCCTCCACGTCATCATGTGTCACCATTCCTTGCGAAAGCTTCCATGTTGAATATGAGTAAAAGAAGGCAGCTCCATCTTGCGACCCTTGTACTCAAGGTAGTACGCAATAAACAGCCGCGATATCTTTACTCGATTATGACGTGGTCCCGTAACCGGCATGTCCATTCAACACGGGCACGTGAACAACTTGCTATAATACCCAAGCACAAAACTACACATTTCCAGTGCAGCTTTTCGTATTATTCTGCGGTTGTATGGAATCGGTTGGGAATGGCTTTGCGATCGAAATCAATTGCAGTATTTAAGGACCACTTTAAAAGTTTATTATTAAAGGAAGATATTTAGATGTCATAATTTGATTTTATTTTAAAATAACTATTGCTAATTGGATTATTACTATTGTCTTCGTTTATTTATTAATTTGTAACCTGATTATTTAATGTTAAATAATTTGATTTTGATTATTTTTGATTTATTATATGTAGATTATTAAATTTATGTAATTACGTTATTTTCTTTTAATATCATTTGATGTTAAATATCTTGATTTTGATTATTTCGATTTGTGTATTTATTTGATTATGATTATTTGGATTTTTTGTTTTAAGATTTATTTGATTTGGTTATTTTATTTAAAAAATCATATACCTATGTATCAATAATTAATAGGTGTGTCCTGAAAACCAGGATAAGAGATATCCTGAGGATACCCCTAATTTGCATCGTTTGTAGCTTTATTTCATAGTCTTTGTCTATTTATAGTTTTAATTTTTAATCTGTCTGTTCTTGTTTTTTTTTTGTATATGTTTTTTATAACAGCGGCAAATAAATAAATAAATAAGACAATTTCGCGCTCGACATTTTAAGGTACTTTAAAGTTCTTTTGATGCTGTTATTTTCACTCAGTTTCGTATACTCTTTATAGTTTTAAGTAGAAGGACTCGTCTCCCGCATTGAAGCTAATTGTGTTTGTAAAAATATTGCATAAATAGGAGAAATGGGGAATATTGATACAAGGCAACATTTATACGATAACAATAACTATGTGAAAAGAAGTATTTTTAATTTCAAATATTCAACAAAGGATGTCAAAAACTGATTCAAATTGATCAAAAGTACCCAACCTTAGCTTCATTAAAAGTGCCACCTCTAGCTTCCATCGCAAGTGCTACCTATATTGACAAATGACAATATTTGTTTTTGGAGTCACTCTAGATATTTTTTTCTCTTAAGGGAAATTTATTTTTGTTGTGTAAACATCAATTACTCCTCATTTTTCTATTGATTGGATAAGCGAAGTAATGCATATTTTTATATTTAAACTGGATTAAATACTCAGCATTTAATTCAAGAGTACAATCTCATACATTAAAAAATCATTATATACAGACTTTATTAATCTCCCCATCTCCTTCTATCCTAATTCTCCTCTGAGCGGGCCAATTTCATTATTTCCTGAAGCAATAAGACTCATCGATTTTCGGCAGTAAAATATTCAGTGATTGTTAGACTTTTAGAGTTTTATGAATAATTTCAGCGGGCTATTGGTGTACCCCCGAGGGCAATTTATCCATGTAAGCTTTTTACATATTTTCCCCCTTTTGGCCAGAGTATTAATTAGCCTTTTCCCAGAGGCTGGGAAAATTCGAGATGAAATATTTAGGTAAATTTATTTAACATTTTCCTTCATCAATTTGGTAAATGGTGGGGTATGATCAGTTGTATATGTTTTATTAGTCTAGACTAGTGGATTAATAATTACTGGTTTGTTGCTGAGGCGGATTAGCAACTAGAGCTGTCAACTACAACGGGCAAACCCGTCACCTCAACTTGCGGTGTCAACTACAACGGGCGAGCCCGTCACCACAGGACGTTTTAACGATTTTTCGTTCTGTCGCCCTGCAGTGAACGTAGAAGACTTGGACAGAACAATCCAACGTCCAGCTACGTCACAACCCGCAAGAGACCAACGCCTTTACCGCGACATAGCCAGTATGTTACCTGGCGGGCCGACCCTCGCGCCCTTGCTTCCAATTGTGACCAGATTTCTCCGGTCTCTCGATTGGTTCCGAGTTCGAGGTCGCTTGCGCGGTCCTCTCCCTTACGAAGCGGTGAAACGGTGTGCACCGAATCTATCGCGGACCAAGGCGTCCTTTGCCCGACTCTGAACCGGGATCGGATGGCCAATGGTCATTTCAAGAGCAGTCGCCGTAAGGTAGGCAACCACCCCCGCTCTATAGGAAACAAATACAGTTCCCAGACTCCCCCGACTGTTAGTCGGAGAGCACAATCGATTGGCTTGCGCCGCTCGGTGCGCAGACCGTCCAGGAGCGCCAGAGGTTTGATTCCCAGGGGAGACTGGTTGACCCAGTGTCCTACCCGGGTTCGCACCCCATGCGTGGAAGCCATCGGATGGGTGTTGACCCGTGAGTGTAACCGACCCTGAACACATGGGTCATCGTGGCCACGTCATCATGGGCCCGTTAGCTCCCACCTGTCACCTCAGGACGTTTTATTGAAATGTATAGTTCTGTCTTCCGTGAGGTGAGCGCAGAACAATTGCGACGAAAAAGTATCCACAGTCTAGCTACGCCACCTGCCCGTCAGAGGCCAACGCCTCACGGTGAGGCACCGGGAAAAGTAACCAGCGGGCAGTTTCGCCCCCTGATTACCAGTTTGGAAGGATATCTCCGTCTGGAATTAACCTTCAGGATACCTCCTACCTACTGACTGGTTACAGGATTGGGGTCGATTGCGCAAACCTCTCCCTTATGAAGCGGTGATACGAATTTATCGCGGACCACGGCATCCTTTGCCCGGCTTATTCACCCGGGATCGGGTGGCCGAATGGTCGTTTCAAGAGCAATTGCCATAAGGTTAACAACCTCCCCCGCTCTATAGGAAACATTACTGTTCCCAGTCTCCCCCGGCTTTTATTCGGAGTGCACAATCGATTGCCTGAGGCCGCACGGCGCGCAAACCGTCCAGGAGCGCCCGAAGGTTTACTCTTAGGGAGACTGGCCCGCAGGCCAGCGTCCTACGCTGGCGCTCCCTTTTGCGTGGAGGTCGCCAGATGGGTGTTGGCGGTGAGGCGGATTAGTGAGGTCTTCTAGTATTGTTCTTCTTCTTCTTTTAGATTTGTTTATTTAGAGGCATTTTTTAATTTAGAGGCACTTCTTTAGAGGCGTTTATTATGTAGGTTAAAGATTTCTCACGTTTTAGCAGCTAGGGTTTTACTATGACACGAAACGCGCTTATAGTTACAAACAGTTGTTTACGAAACGCGCTTATAGTTGTTTCATTATCTCTTATGTTCAGTGGCCCAATAGATTAAGTTCTAAACACGCCGTTACGGTATCCTATCTTTCAATAAAATAATAATATAATTACAAACAAATGTTGATATAATAGCTCTTACTATTTCAATATTATTTACCTAAAGGTATTGATTTTTAATTTGGTATACAGATTTCAATGCATAATATGTAAGCGCTTTAATGTGTAATATGTAAGTACAGAAACGTTTAACATATTTTGGACAACGTCACTACCGCTTTCTTGCTCCTAGAATGGCTAACATTATTAATAAACACATTGGGAATAAATAGGAAATAGCAAAAATATCGCCTTAAATAATGGCTAAGTAGAAGAGAGACGGAAGAGGTTGAAGAGAGACGGAAAACACATTTATGACAATATTAAAATATATTTTTTTTTTATGTACCCATGTTTATATTTATTCTATATAAGTATTTATTATATACATATTATTACTAAATAATATTATTATTTATTATTACCTATTACTCATTGTTATTTAGTACTTATATATAGTTGTTATTTTAATAACCATTATATTATTGGTGTTCTCCTTAGAACAGGCTCTGCCTAGTTAGGAGAGGCACAAAATATATTAAATTTAAATACCTACTATGTAATTTACCTACAAATAAAATAACTACCTATTTATAATACCTACTATTGGTCTTGGAAATAAATAAAATGTGAAAATAGGCTAATAGATAGCATTTTATTCTCTCTGTGAAATTTATGTTATGTAATCAGCCTAAATAAAAATGCTATACGTGAGAATAATTATTGATTTCATCACAATAATATTGTAATCTTTATTTTTTATTTCATTTTAGTTTTTTATTTTATTTTATCATACATAGGGAGATTTATATGTACATATATCTTATGAAAGTTGTCGTAAGTGACCACTTAATAATAATAATGTTATATTCGAAAGTAAAGTTCAAAATTGTAATTTACAAAGTCTGCCTAACTAGGCCGAAGCCTGTACCAAGGTACACTCGACTAGGTTACTTTTAAGTTTTGTATTGAGCGCACACTTATCAAAGTATTGTAACTGAGAAAAAAAATGTATTTTTTTAAAAAACTAATAATTGTAATAAATAAGTTGTATGTATTTCAAGAGTTATTATAATAATATCTAATAACTACTTCATAAACCATTAAAAATATTATTAACATAATCATAATAATAAATTTAAAATTATTGGGTTGTTAGACTTTGTTAACTTTGTTAAAATTATTGCCAATGTTATTATAAATGGCCAAATAAATTGCTATTACTATCGTCAAATAATGCTATCAGCTCCACTAGCATTTCCGGTACAGATAGGTTGCCAAAACGTACTTTGGCATTGAGCAATCTAACAACCTATTTGATGATATTGATTGAGAGCAGATTTTCTATCTTGTATGCTAGCATATTTTTGTTTCATTTGTAACGTTTATTACCATTAAATTTATAGACTAATTCAAGAAAATCAAGGCGTACTTCGAAGGCGTATTTAAAGACGAATAATTTCGTCCAGATTTTTCCGAGCTCAGTAATAACTTATGTATTTTCTTCTTTTTCAGGTAAGTGTCAATTTTGATATGAATGTTAAAAGCTAACTCGTCATATTATTATTGAATCAAATGGATTATGTAAGTATCAACAAGAAACTATAGAATTATCTTACATTAAAAAATGTGGCGGGTTTAAGTATGTACGAGCCGTTGTGTTTTAGGTGGAAACGTCAAGATTGACTGATATCCTGAATGTCAGACAGCGGACTGTACATTTTAGCAAGGGCTAGTATTAGCTGGACAGCCAATGGTGGATAAAGCCAGTAATTAGAAAAGGAGTATTTGTTTGTGTGTTTGAAAAGTTTTGTTGCACACACAATATAGTACAATGTAGTGGGCCTATTGCCAACTGGCAATATCTTACGGTCATACCAGCAGGGTTATTGTGTAATTGATATAATAATAATAATATAATATAATATAATATAGTAATTTAATATTAATAATTTATTATTATTAATTTAACATTAATAAATTAATATTAATAATGTTTATGTGGGCAACTATTACGCTAAACCGCTAGAAGCTCTAATGGTAACACCGGCACAGCGCCTTAAATTCGAAAATACTACGTTTGTTTTAATTGTATGATTGCACACACGAAAGTATTCAAGCAATAATAAACAACATTAAAAAACAAATAACTAATTTCGTTAAAGGAATTAATAGCGAACTATAACAAATAATATCATGCTACGGGCATGTGAGTTTTTTTCTGAAATATCAACTTTGATAGTAATATTTGAAGCCTATGCCCCTTATTTACTGGAGTTTGCATCCTGTATATGGTCCCTCCAATACAATTTGTACAACAATAAATCGAGCGCATTCAGAAAAAAACTTAAGGCTCTTATGCTTTACCGTAAATAAATTTGCTCGTTCGTACAAGGACAGATTTACTCTTTTTGAACTTTATAATCACGAAGATAGTCGTACAACCTATGTATGATATGATGTTTGTTTGATTTGTTTTGTTTTCTACTCTTTATTGTGAAATTTCACAATGGGCGGGTTTATTGTCATATGACAATCTCTTACAACCAACCCTACTATGAAATGTTTATATCTACATATGTATGCATGTAATACGTGTGTGTGTCTTGTTATTACATTTCATCGACAGAGGTGAAAATGCAATTCCGTTAATTTGATCCCAACGGAAAATGATGACCCAGCCGAGAATCGAACCCGGGACCTTACAATGTAAGATCAGGCGACCTAACCACTACTCCACCGGGCCGTGCATGATATGATGTTCCCCTACAATATAATCAATATTTTTTGTACAGTCCTTATCTCAACTAACTGTAGTTATAAATATCTAATAAAACTATTATCAACTGTGTGGTGAGTATCTTATGAAATATTTAGTATCCATTTTAAAGTGATTTTAACATTAAGCGGCTATATAAAGTGTCTAAACAACTATGTAAAAGTTTTCGAAGACAATAAATGTCATTTGATTTGAAAGATATCGAAAATATATCTGTTCTGGCTCCTCCTAGCATTACCATCATCACGCGCCTATTTTATACAAAGAGATACGTCCAACTGTACTAAGAACTCCCTAATAAACAGAGCTACGAGTATGACAACGTACAACGTTAGAATCGTCTACGTTGATTAGGAAACCATTAGGAAGTCATTTTAGTCTTTCGTAACTATCTCGCTCATATAAATTCGCAATAATGTTTATAATTTCAATATAAAATATTACTTTATTTTATTTTCAATTTTATTCCAGTACTATGTAAAACCATTCCTAAATAAATGTATAATTTAATAATAACGGAAATACTGTGCACATAGAGTTATCGATGAATAGTGTAAACATTTAAGAGCCCTATCACATTTTTTTTTCAGAAAGGCAAGAAAAGTGGATTATTGGCGTTCTAATTCCAAGAAATGAAGAGATTTCTACAAACTTTAATTACTGAATTACCTGGACCATTTCTTGATGTTGACCATAGCGGCCTTTAATTTTAGATATAACGAATATTGTTTACTTATTCAGCCCATTTTCCGAAAGTCGTTATTCGTAAAACGCTCGGAAGGCAAACTTTGAGCTCCTTAATACAGTAATATCACTACAACGAAAACCGTATACTATTTTTTTTTATGTCCGTCATGTATTCTTGATGTACACTACGGCTTTATTTTTTCGTTTTTTGACCACATATCCAAGGTATACATTACTTACAATTACACAAAATTAAAAAAAAATCTTCCTGTATCATTCTAATTTTCTCAGAAATAAAATAAGATTCTTATATAATACTTATACTATATTAAAGTTCACTCTTTTAGCAATACGACATAATATAAATTATTGTCATTAGAAAGGAGAAAACACTGCAAAAAACAATTAGAAATTGTGTATATATTTGCTTGCGCAAGAGAAGAGCGCTCAGTGCCGCGGTTTTCTCCCAGGGTTGAATAGTTATTTATTTATTTATTTATTTATTTATCCTATCTTTTATAGTTACATCCAAAAAAAAATGCGTTCATTTTTTCAACTCATTTTAAAAGAATACCTACGCTATTTTGTAATACGGCTCTTAATTAGTGATAGCTTTTTTTAATTGTCAAAACATTTCACCAAATCAAAATTAAACAAACATAAACTATTTACATGTTTCCACCTAATAAAAGATCATATAATGCTTTATGTGATTGCAATGAAAAAAAATATAAACAGAAAGTTTAATAAAATTAAAGGTTTATTTTCTAAGGGATATTTAAAAGTGTTAAAAAAATTAATTCCTAATCAACTGCTAAATTACTAACCTACCAGTCCGAAGCAAAAAAAGTAAATTAAAAGTAAAGAGAGCCAAAAAATAAAAATTAAACTTGTTAAAAAAAATACGTTAATAAATGAATTAGGTAAATATATTATGTAACAGGTGCTGAGAACTAAAATAAGAAATAAAATGTTATGTAGACTCAAAGGTAATAGGAAAATATATAATTATATAATAAACATATTACTCAAGTAAATTGTACTATAGTTTTATAGAAAATATTTTTATTACATTTTTTAATGTGTCTGGGAGTGTAGCAAATAATAACCATAAATACGGAACTGTTATGATTACAAACTCTAAAAAAAGCATTGTGTGCATAGTTGGATTGACAATTGGCAGTTGGAAGGAACGCTGCGAGTAGGCTGGTCGAAGGGGACGATAAACATATTTTGCTTCAAGATTTGACTAGCATCAACAGGATTTTTAATTAACTTTTGCAGATATACTGAGTCGATAAAAAAAAATCCGTGGGCCTAACAAATAAAATACATAAAATGAAGTTAAAAGTAGGCAGTGTTAAAAACGGCAATAACATATTAGAATGGAGTGTAGAAAACGGCAATTTTTAAGTGTCTCAACTCACTGTATCACAACATGAACGAACAATTATTGTTTCAAGATGACTGACATAATAGTCAATCATCTGCGCAATTTTCGCATTCTGGAAGAATGGGTCGCCTCGTTCTTCCGTCGACGAGGTGACTTTGTAAATTTGCGCGCGTATACGCGTTCGCACCCGCCTCAATGATGACGATTTCTTCGATTACTTCGATTCTCCTAAATTCAAGCATTTGTCTGAACGTAATGTAATTATTGACAAGTCGGCGCGCGCTCCATTTTCGCACTCGATTAAACTCCGTCCTTATTCGGCGACAAATTGGAGCAATTTGGCAATTTTGATGAACGAAATAGAAAGCAAAATAACTCTGTTGCGCGTATATGGAACAATACAAAACACCATAAAAAGTAAATAAACACAGAAACTTGTCTTCCAAGCTTAAGTAGTCCAAGTGCAGTAGCCATTTTGTCATTATCCCGATTTATAAGACTTCAGGATATAGCGTCGATATATAAGGACCTAGATGGGCCGGCCTATCGCGAGCGAAAACGACCACTTAAATACCAATACGGAACGCCGCCAGTAGTAGTTCCGCCAGTAGGTACTTCCTGGTGTGAGCGATCCCGCGAGCAATATTGCTATGCTATTCTCTCGCATATTGTTCAATATATTGCTCTATCTCTGTCAAATGCCTTACGCGCAACGGATATGACCCAATTCATTTGTAACTGAGGGCATATCTATGCCTTATATATCGATGGCATATAGAGGTAGCTATGCTGCATCAATGTGGAATAGTCTAGACAGCACTAGCTACGCCTAACATTCTACTATGTACCGTTTGACGACCACGCCGACCGGTCGATTTCAAGATATCGACATTTTTTACATGTGCCAGTCTAAATTAAACGAGTCGGTTTATAGGTTACTTGGCAAGTAGGAACTAGGTGTAATATACATATATCTTCTTCTCCGTCGTTCCCTCATTACTGAGAATCGTGGCCACTAGACAACAGTTTGCCTACGAGGCTCCTCCACTTCGACCTGTCTTCTGCATGGCGGGTCGCAAGTTGTATTGACCCTTTTGTAACTTCTTTGATGAGGTTGTTCCATCTGACCGGTGATCTGCCTCTGCTTTTTCTTCCCTCCGCTTGACCCCCGAAAAGTATTTTCTCTAGATTATCTGGGTTTCTCCTGGCAACATGAACGAAGTACTGCAGGACCCTTGGACCTCACTTGGATGCCGAGTTCTTCCAGGACAGATTTGTTGGTGCGGCGTGCTGTCTATGGAGTCCTAGCATTTTACGCCAACACGACATCTTCAGTGCATCGATTTTGGTGCGTATCTGAGCCTTTAGGGTCCATGTCAATATACATATATGTAGACTTTAAAATAAGCGAAAATAAAATAATACAATGAACTATAATATAAATAAATATATCTCATCACTCTCCAGTTCTGTCCCAACACCTATTATTCTTAAAATTTATGACGGAATTTAAATATTATTAGTGCAGCTTGTTTATGAGGTATTCCAGCAAAATATATTCCAATGACAATGTGATTTTGGCCCAACAAGACATCTGTGTAACAAATTTCAGGTCTCTAAGTCCTATATTATATGAATTATATATGTATATTGCTCCCTCTTATGGACACTTTTCAACTCTTGCCATGACCAAATGATGCCAGCAAACCAAATTTCTTAATCTCGCTCAATAGCGAGATTCAAGACAAACACTCAATCTCGCGCTATCGCGGAGGATTTCATACAAACAGAGTGACAGATAAACAGACAGACTTCAATCTGGAAATGGTCGTAATCGTCTCAGGGGGTCTCAAAATGGGTATTTCCGTCTTCCTCTTGAATAAAAAAAATCGCGTTCGCAATATTTTCGTTCGAAAATTGACGTTTGAGATTGAAAATATAATTTGACGTTTACGATGAAACGTGTAAACTAATCATAAATTTTCTATACATTAGCCTTTTGCTGATCAACTATCTCATATGGCGTAATATTAAGGCAACATGATACCTGGGAACGACCATATCTAAATAATTTTAGTTTTATGAGTTTTTTGAAAAGTAGAAGCATTAATTTAAAAAGTTTCTAAGTGAATCCCTCGATAAGGAACCAATTTAAAATTTGGACTCAAAAAAGTTGCTTGGCCATTAAGGCTTTAAACTGACTTCAAAAATTTTCAGGCGCGATTACTCCTACAATGTAAGCGGTGAGTGTAATTTATTATAATTTCATTATATTAACTGATTAATTCTCTAGGGCAGCAGTTAGCCACATTTTTTATTTAGGGCCTAAATTGATTACAATAAATTAATACGTGGAAGCGCTCTGAGTGTTACGCTAAATATGCTTTACCTTTAACATCCTTATACCACCACTGCGTAAAGAGAGTTATTCTGTGCTAGCGCTGCGATAGAGCATTTAGTATGCGTCTGTCGTGCGTCTGTCCGTCGGCGCGAGCGGACGTAGAATCTGCGCTTGACGCTTCGTCAACGCTGGATTTTTATTGGTCAAACCCTACAAAATTGACCCCGCCTGTTTTTTCGCGTGTCCGCTCATTTCGGATATCATGTCTCATGTCGCCTTAAACATATTTGCTAACCTCTCCCGGCGATCGCTCAATTTTGACCCTTTACACCTACATTAAAGTAGCATAGTTTCACTATATCAAACCCAAAAGCGTCTGAATACCTCACTTGAAATAGCCGGAAATATAATATTTTCTGCATAGCCGAACCCAAGTCGAAATCCAAACCGTAACACACCGACACCCGTATCAGATTACACCGCATAGCGTTCTTACAATTAATTACGTATTACTAATATAATACACTTGATTATTGCCTTCATAATCCTTAATAATCCTTCATTAATTAATAAGATAATGGCTAGTGAGAAAATCTTATCTATGTAGTTAGGGGTGCCTTTTTCAAAAGGGCTATTTTAAGCGACGGCAATTCTTAAAGGATATACAAATAAGCCTTTGCAATATCCGCTATTTGAAGAAGCGGCAACGGAAATTACTAAAACCGCACTGAGGTCGCTATTATTAAAACCGCACTATATACAAAATTTTATTTATTTATTTATTTAGGTACATAGGATTAGGTATACAGTTCAGTCATAGGTCATGTAATCTTATAATAATTATATAAATTATTTAATAATTAATATAGGGAGGTTTAACACATCTTACATGACCTTTACTGCCAATAGCACATCTAACTAGGCGATAATTTGGCCCGTCTCTAGATGTGCATATTTTTATGCAATTTTAAGAAATGAAGTGTTTTTTTTTAAATAAATTATTTGGACCCACCACCTGTTTATACACATAAATATAATAATTTTATAAAAAATATAGCTATGTAATAAATATATACATTTATAGTTGTAATTTAATAAAATTTAATTAAGAAAAATAGATAAGTGATACTAAATAAATTGTCATGCGTTGCAAAGAAGTTGATCAGATTTTACATATCCCTTGTTAAGTAGCCATCTATTAAGGTTTGCTTTAAATATTTTTATGTTAGAATATTTTTTCATGTCTTCACAAAGGGAATTATATAATTTTGGGGCTATGTAGAATATATGTCTCTGGGCAAATGTTGTCCTGACTGACGATATTAAATAAAAGTAAGGATCCAAATAATGCTTGCATTATTTCAATAATATTACCCTTATTTTCCTGTCCCACGAACCGTCCAGGAAGGAAATTATTGTGAACGGTCATATATTTTTTTGATATAAAGTCAGAAATATCCATTTTGAGCCCCCCTGAGATGATTAGGCCTATTTCCATATTGCGGTATGTCTGTGTGTCTGTCTGTCTGTGTATCTGTCTTTATGTGTGTGTGTGTGTGTGTATTCCTCCACGATGGCGCCGAAATTTGGCATGCAGGCATCATTTGGTGATGGTCTTACCACTTCGAGAAGAAGAATAAGAGTTAAAAAAAATGTGGTTCAAATCGGTCCACCAGGTGACGCACTAGTCATATTTCAATCTCGAAATATTAAACTTAGAGACCAAAAATTTGGTACGAACGAACCGCGCTAGAAACAAACGGCGTCGGTCGAGAGAAAGCGCTCATCGATTTTATTTATAACAATTATATTCAGATGAGTCCGTCTGATTTAGCTCTTTGCCAGGAAGTCTTAGGGTGACACAACCTGTTTGTTAATTACACTTTACATTCTTGTGTGTTTGTAAAACCCATTCGCTATGGTACACTGTGCCCCATTTTGTTTTCCAAATGCTGTGAAACGTTTACTATTCACGAAGTTTATCAAACGTTTCAAGAAGATCAAGAAAGTTGCCGCCGTTGCCGCTACTTCTGAGGCAACGGTAAATGTTTAGTCTTGGCGTGGCAACCTCGCATGCACTTTCCTTAACAAATAAGGATGCTGTTTGTCTTGTTCCAGAATTTTGTGCATCAGATATTTGGAAACCTTTCAGAAAATACCGTACTTTACAATATTATCGTGCTTTTCAATAATATCATACTTTTCTAAAATATCATACTTTCCAAAAAAAAAACTTTTTAGAACTATCGGATTTATGGACACGTTCAGTTTATATCTGAAATTTCAAAAATATGTTACTTTCGTATATTATTATACTTTTGAAAATGTCGTAGTTTTAGAAAATATCGTCATATATTATCTTATAATATTCAATATATATTCATATATTATCGGGGTTTCCAAAAAATGCAGTAATTTAAAAAAATATGGTAGATTTTCTGAAAAAACTATCGTATTTTCAGAAAATATTGTATTATCATAAAATATCGCAGGTAACAATATACTACTTTCTTATTACTTATTATATTGTATATGCTTTGTTAAGAATATTTTAGATGTTTTAGATGTGTATACATAGAATTGCTTTTTATATTTTCTATACTCTGACCCGCCTTGACACTGATAAAATATCATCAGGCATTTACGACGAGATCTGATTCCATTTGAATAAACTTGGAAAATATACTTAGTAAACGTCTTTCATGTTTAATAATGCAGACAAACCGATCATCTTTCAATAATCTATAGGAATATTATAAAGAGGTAAAGTTTGTGAAGTTGTAGGAAGTAATCTCTGGATCTACTGAACCGATTTTAAAAATTCTTTTACCAATAGAAAGCCACGTTATGTTTAAGTGTCATAAAATAATTTAAATCGTTAGGTCATGTTTATTGGTCATATTATCAACAATTATGAATTCTTATCAAAATAAGTAAATTTATCATCTCAAGTGTTTAAAATAAAAGACTTTTCCCTTTTACTGAATATAATTTCCCTTTTACTATGAGATAAGACACTCACAAATAAGACACTCACAAGAAGACAGTCACAAATAACGGTAATATAGTCAAATTGGCATGCAAATTCATACATACATATGCAGCAAAAATATGACCCTTCTTTTGGCAATCAGGAAATAAATCATAGGACTCAGTACTAATCGAACCACACTCATAATTTCATCACAAGTAAAAAGTTTTACCGGCCAACGAAGTGGGCACGGGTTAGCTAGTATTATTATATTTATGAAAAATTAAATATTATGAAGATCATTAACTACTATTATACTGCTTAATATTTAAAATGTAGTAAACATAAAGCACATTTTTTAAATCTCTACATAATATTATTATTCGGTTCTAACCTATGTGTGTAATTGCTGTTTTTTCCCACTGGCCATTTTGAACTTGGATAACTTGGGTTTGAGTTGCAATTTCAAATTCAAATAAATTTGAATTCAAGGCCATGTTATTCTTATTTAAGGACCAGCTGTTTGTTTGTATTTCCGTCGTTAGTTTATGCTCAAATATTTTCGTTTGTGCAAATATAGTAAAGTTGAAAATTTGCATTGTGTTCAAATATGAGATCCTGTGCCTGGTTTTTTTTACAGCTTCATGCTGTCTGGCTATACAGTTACTGTCAATGTGTACTCTGTTAAGAACTGCAAACCATGATGGATTTGGTCGTGATAAAATAACCGAGCTTAAAATAAAATAGACAATCGCTCATCGCCACTGCTTCTGCTTGACAATGTATAACCACAGATTTCACTGCAAACAGTCGCAAAGGTGCAAGACTTGCTGCTGGAGACTCTTTGTGAACCCCCGGTTTTTGCCAGAACTTTCTCCAATGGCATTTATTTTATTTTTTTAATTTATATAACTACCGCTTCGTTAGGGAGAGGACATCCAGTCTCTCGATTGGTTACGAACTCGTAACCAATCGAGAGACTGGAGTAATCTGGTCGCAATCGGAAGTAAGGGTGTGAGTGTACACCCGCTGGGTAACACTCCTGGCTATCGGTTAAGGCGTTGGCCTCTTACGGGTATGTGGCGGAGTTTGACGGTGGACTGTTTTGTGCAAGTCTTCTGCTCTCACTCCAGGAAGATAGAACGACTAATCGTTTAAACTTCCTGAGATGACGGGTTCGCCCGTTGGAGTTGACAACTCTAGTTGTCTATAAGAGTATCTACCTTTCGAGCTTATCTTTTCTATATCCGTGGATATCTTCTGCAGCGTCCTTCTTATGTTGATTCAATGCCATTGTAGTATAAGCCGATCAAGCAAATTTAGGCTATTTTGCCGTCCCATCTTATTATGCTTAGCCCTCCCCTATACACCCACACATTGTTCTCGAATGTGTCTTTCGTCGACACCCACATAGTTGTCAGTCGGAGGTTTTTTTTCAATCCGTCTGCGGGCGAATGCTCAACGCTATCTGTGCATCATCCATCTCTGTCAATCGCACCCCGTCGCTACCTAATTATCTCGTCTGTCCCGCTCGCGCAATCCCGACCGCATCTCTAACGCATATCGCATATACAAGCCGAGCGCTTATTATTATTAGGATCCCTATTATTGCAAATGTTTTTTGATCACAGCTGCTAATTACTTTCCCGACAGAGGAAAGTATTGTAAACCACGTATGTGTGTATTCCTCTACGATAGCGCCCAAACGCTTCATCCGAATGAGCTGAAACGAAGGTAGCGAATGGTTTCGTGCAGCTTGGGCCATAAGATCCATTTTGTTCTCGGATCGGCTCAACTCACGATTCAGCTTCTACTCAAAAGCCTCCTCGTGCGGAAGGCTATCCCGGGTTAGACTCTCGCGTCTTAGGCCTCAAAGCTGGTGGGCTGGTTTCTCCTGGCGGGATTGCATCTCGGCGTCACTGGACGGTTTGCGCATCGTTCGGAGACGCCAATCGGTTGTGCATTCTGACTAATTGCTAAAGGAATCTTGAGGCTATGGTAATATTCTGTCTCCTAAGCAGCAGGGGTGGATGTTGAACTACTCTCATGCCACTCTTCAAAAGATCGTGGGTTACTTGATCCCATGTGGCACTACGGGCAAAGAACGCCCAGGTCCGCGATAAATTCTAATTGAATTACCGCTTTAATACAACAGGTAGAGGCCGCGTAAGCGGCTTCGGACCCGTGACCAGTCAGGAGGATGGAGGTATACTGAAGGTTAACTGCAGACCGAGATATCCTATTAAAACTGGTAGTTAGGGATCGAGGCTGCCCGCTGTTTACCTTTCTCGGTGCCTCGCCGTAAGGCTTTGGACTCTAACGGGCTGTTGGCGTGCTAGACAGTAGATTGTCTTGTCTCTAAGTCTTCTACGCTCATCCCACAGCTGAAAGAACGATCACATATCGTTATACCAGCCTGGGGGTGATGAGTTCGCCCATTGTAGTCGACACTGCTCTACTGAGCTGAAATTTGGCATGCGGGTATCACTCGGTCATGGCAAAAATTCAAAATTGTAGTTGAAGTCGGTCAACCAAAGGACGCTAGTCATACTTAAATCTCAAAATATTGCAGTTAAGGACTTGAAATCCGGTACCCAGATACCTTGTTGGACCAAAATCAGGTTGTGAAATTTTATTAAATATATTATCGTATACAAGCGACGCCAAAAATATATTTCAGCCGAATTTAAGAAAATATCATATAATGTAATACCTATTTTAATACCACTGAAAAAAACACTTTTTTAATACCACGGAAATACTACAAAATACCAAAAATTACTTCTTTTGTTATGATAACCATTTGGCACAATCACTGACGGGGGGGGAGGGGTGTGGTCGGGGTGGGGTGAGGGAGGAGTTAGCGGGGCGGGGGTTTAAGAGGGGGTTGTGGAGGGGGAGGGGTGGGGTGGGGGATAAGTGCAGAGGTGAGGAGTTCGTCGCGGGTGGGAAGTAGGGGGGGAATGGTTGTCAGTTTGCCGGGAAAGTCTTGGGGGACACAAACGTATAATGATTTGAATTATTTGTACATTCCACTAAGAGCACTTTACATTTTTAAGTATAATTTTATGGTGATAACGATTACTGATTACTTGCAACATTTCATGCAACCTTTCATGCAACCTTAAATGTGCGTTACTAGGAGAATTTATGATGTACCTACTAAGTAGATGATGTCGTATAGTGTTTTAATTTATTGTAAATAATTAACGTAATTTACTTAGTAGATAAGGGGCACTAGCGCAGCGACGAAAAGCCTAGTCTACGCGCGGTACAGGAATTGTTGAGTGTAGGCGCGGTTTAATTTCCTGTTTTTTTCAGGCTTAACATGTACACTAAGTAACAATGTTGGTAGGTTGAATACCTGTGCAAGCCTCAGATGTAATTTCACTCTCTGCTTGCTTAGATATCAATGCAGAAAACTCTTAAATGTAGACGAAACTTTTAAAAAAATACATAGTTACATGTTTTATATTTCTTACTAAAGGTCTTTGGATAACAGAAGATTTTCTTCACAGAAGATTAATCAAAACAAAAATTTAATGGAAAGTCGTCTACAAAGTTAGAGTGAGGCTGCCTGTCGGTAATAAGGACAACCAGCTCTATGAATATGATTTTTTTTGTATCTGTTGAAATCTGTGAAGTCGTCATATGCCTAATATATTATTATCTAAAGTTAATAACATTATCTAATTCAACAAATCTATGCAACCTAACGAGTTTACTACTATCAAAGTTTGAAAAGCACACAAGTAATATACACATAGAAAATACCATATTTTTAACTCTTACCCGTTTAATAAATATATTTATTATTCAACAGAACCGTACCTACTATAAATATCCATATTCAATATACGCGTATCTTTATTAACCACCCTACCCATAAGAACGTTGTACGTCCGTTATATTATCACTCGAACTTGCAAAGTATACAAAAAAAGGTCATAAATGGGTCTTGTTATTGACAAATGAGGCAGTCATAGCAAGAGTAGTCTAACCCTCAAAATCATTATTCTGAGATAATTGGATTTAAAGTTTTGACACTTTTTCGATAATTTTTTTTATAGTATCATAGAACTTTCTCAGTACTGTTTCTGTGCAACCATTACATTGTTTAGAAATGTATGTAATGCTTATTCTAAGTTTGGAAAATATCACATTTAAAGAGGTTTTTATGTGGATTATTTTTTGTGAAGGCAAAAACGATGTTTGTGCCACCATCTGTTGTTTAATGTGAAAATCTTGGTTGGACCAATTTTGCTTCGAAAGTGTGCAACAAATGGGTGCTGTTTACATCATAAAGTCGATTTCAGAAAAAGTGAGGGTTAGACCGCTCTTGCTCTGACTGCCTCAAATCTATTGTTATAAGAATTGTTAAGTACTGTTTTTGTAAAGTATTGGTATTTAGAAAGTATTACTATTGAGAAAACTAATGAAAAAAAGACAAGAATTTTTACCTTGTTTTTGAATAATAACCCAAAGGTAGAGCGTTCAAATATCTATACATCCATATACTGTCGTCCATTTTATTGTGGCTGTTAACTTTTAATTCTTTGCCTTTCTCAGCGGCTTTCTATTTAATTTTATAAACACAATATTTAATGTTATTAATTTTAAATTTAAATATGCTATTATTCTTTAAAACTACAACTGTCACAGGAAAGGATTACCGCCCGAAAGTTTTTTTCTACATAAGTAGACGCTAGAAAATTGTATGATTTGTATGTTATCCGAAATGATTCAGTAATTAAAATAAATACATAAATAATTTTACGTTTGCCGGTTGGCGTAGCATGGCTTGTTACAGCAACGATGGTGCATCCTTCCGCCAAATCTTGAACCTAGGGCCAGGAAACAGCACTGAAGTAATAACGCGATAAAAGACGTTTGGCCCTTTTCCTATCACGCCAAATAGCACAGATAAATGTCCTCTGTTGCCCAAAAATCCAACCCTGTAACGAGGATGGGCCGAATTGGCAACCCGCTTCATCCACTTTTATGATTAGGTCGAGAATTGTGCGAGTATTGGAAAGCTCTTTCCCACTAAATCAGTAACAGTCCCAGAGCTCCCTGTCCAATGTCGGTAAAAATATGTCGATTGTTATTGTCGTTATGCTCGCAGTCGTTAGCAAATCCAGAATCAAGTTTTACACCAATATATCTGTTGAATATATTCACATTCATATTCATATTAATTTTATTAGTATACTGGTGTACAAGTCAGATACAGATTGGTAAACATCCATACATATTAGCAAACAAATATTTTTTTTTATCGTAAAGAAAAAATAACAATAAACAGAAAAAAAACAAGAATAATATAAAAAGAGGAAATACAAGACAATGCAGAGAAATCAATAAACACTTTAGCCACCAAAGCATTTTAGACTTCACTGGAGTAATATTCCTCCAGTGAGTAAAACGCCTTATCTGTGAGGTACCTCTTAAGGCGTCTCTTATATACGTCAAGATATTGCGTCTGCCTAATGTGCTCGCTGAGTTTGTTGTAAACCGCTGGGCCGGCGATATAGGCTAGCCTCTACAGCAGATAAAATATACAAATCCACAGGAACTTACAAACATCTTTAATTACCACTTCATTAATACATGTAATATCATTATAGACACGGCGAAAAGTAATCAAAGTGTGAGTCTACCGGATAGTTTGCCTGCCTCATTACACCTCTATCCGATCACAGAGGGTGAACTTAGTGCGTGTTTTAAATCATTAAAATCCAAGTCGGCTACTGACATATGGGGCCACTCCATGAAATTAATCAAGGATATATCGCCAATAATTACGCCCATCCTATTACCGATTTTAAATAAATACCTAAAGCAAGGCATTTTCCCCACTGCTATGAAAACAGCAAAGGTTTTGCCGATATTTAAAAAAGGCAATAAAACAGATATAAATAACTTTCGTCCTATATCTTTGTTGCCGTGTTTCTCAAAGGTCTTTGAGAAAATTATATTTAATAGAATAAATACTTTTTTAGATACTTTTAATGTTATTATAAGAAATCAATTCGGCTTCAGAAAGCATAAGTCGACCACTATGGCTATTAGCGAGTTAGTAAAGCAAATTTTAGAATCACTTGACACATCTCAAAACCCCATAGCCGTTTTTTGCGATCTATCGAAGGCCTTCGACTGTGTGAATCACCAGATTCTTCTAGATAAACTAGAGAGGTATGGTATCCGCGGTAGAGCTCATAGCCTGATCACATCATATCTAAATAGGAGATACCAAATTGTGGAAATAAACAATGCTAAGTCATTGCCAAAATTAATTGCACGCGGGGTACCTCAGGGCTCTATACTTGGACCACTACTATTTATTATTTTTATTAATGATATCGATAGGACAATTACGCCGCCAGTAAAGACGCTTCTATACGCCGATGACACCAGCTTCTTTTTTGAAAATAAAAACACCCAGGTCTTGGAAAAGCTGATAAACGAGCAGCTTCTTGTGGCTAACACTTGGTTTGAAAAAAATCAACTTTTCATAAACCCATCAAAAACGGTAGCGATGAAATTTTCAACTACTAAAAAGAATGACAAAAATATAACGATTAAAATGGAATCAGAAAATATAAATATTGTCAGAAATACTAAATTCTTAGGGATCACTTTAGATGAAAATTTAAACTGGAATCAACATATCAATAATTTGTGTGCAACTTTGTCATCGGCAGTCTATGTTATAAGAAAGGTGAAATTTCTGGCTGGCGAACGTGCAGCGATCAGTGTGTATCACTCCTGCTTCCATTCAAAGATGTCTTATGCGATACTACTATGGGGTAATGCAACCGATACCCATCGCGTTTTTGTGCTACAAAAGCAAGCCGTTAAGACAATTTTTGGTGTAAGCAGAGAAACACATTGCGCCCCTTTTTTTATTAAAGCTGGTATCCTTACCATGTCGTCCATGTACATATATCAGTGCCTTTTATACGCCAAAGAGAATGTTTTAAATTGCGAGCTTCACTCCACTCGGCATAGCCATAATACGCGACATAAAAACAATGTGTTATTGCCTAAAGTACGCTTGACTAAATATCAAAAAACATTTTTATATATTAGTTTTAAATTGTTCAATGCTTTGCCATCATCGACGAAAAGACTTGAGATGGCAGCATATAAAATCTGCTTGAAAAATCAGTTAGTCAAACATGCCCTTTACAAACTGGACGACTTTTATGATATTGCGTCCACAATTGCTTGATTATAAATAACCATATTATGACTATACTTTCGAACTAAGTTTTAGATTTTATTGACATTGTTTTTAATTACGCATGTTTCAGTTTTTTTTTTTTTATGGTATTGATTATTATTTGTTTGATTATTGATTATTTTGTAAATTTGACTATTTTTAAGTAATCACCTCTGATTACAATTATTTTTTTTTCCTTTTAATTAATCAAAGCGGTTTTATCATCCAGTAAATTATGATTGTAAAATTTGACATGTTCCTCAGTATTGTGAAATGCTTTTATGGAATGAATAAATGATGATGATGATGATGATGATGATGATTCACGATAGCGCCCAAACGCTTAATCCGATTGAGCTGAAATTTGGTATGCGGGCATCATTTGGTTAATGCAAGAGTTCTAAAAAATGTAGTCGAAATCGGTCCACCACGGAGTGCGCTAGTCATACTTCAAACTCGAAATTTTGGAATCCGGTGCACAGCACAACCGGTACATAACTCTGTGTTGTTGGGCCAAAACCACATTGTGTAATTTTGATTGATATATATTATATACGAGCAACACAAATAAAATTAGAAATTAGTCATACATTATTTAAATAGTTAGTCTCTTAAAAGCGGTATAGTTTGCGATGAGTGGATTGTCCGAAACTCGAATTCAAAGGCTCACAGCGACCTGCTCTTGTAATTTGATTTTTAAATTCAAAGAGATTACGAGCGTTCAAAATTCAAATTTTCATTGCGTTGTATCACATATTAACAGGAATTTTCGCCAAGTTCTCATCGAAATTCAAATGAATTAAAACCATAGCTACTTGTCCGGTTAGAGAAGTCTTCAACCTGCTTACAAACACATTGGTGGTTGGACATTTTTTAATAAATAAATTCGTTATTCTTGTTATCAACTTCAGCGTTTTTCTGAATCTGGTTCCTCTCTTTTTTTAGGTGTTTAACATTTAATCCTTGTTTTCGTTACTAAAATCGTATCGCGATAGAAATCCAAACCTTAATACTTCACTGTATTTGACTCACATGATAGTTTATGCCATTCGTTCTCTCCCTATACCTAACTACTGAGCAAACAAACATTTTGTTGGGGACTGTAGCAGACAATAGCAGTTCTACTGAAATTTTGGCGTTTTGTCCTCATTCCGTGAAGAATAAGATCAGCTGTCGTTGTCGTCATCCTCCTACTTCCCGAGCAGCCCGGAGTCGCTGCCATGCGTCCAGAATCTCACTGGCTACAGCGAGCTAATGGGCTCTGTTGCAGTTTGGCCACGAAGACTCATATGTCAGGGTCGGTCATACTCACGGGTCAACACCTATTCGGCAGCCTCTATGCAGAAGGGAGATCCAGGGTAAATCGCTGGCCTGCGAGCCAGTCTCCCCTAGGAGTCAACATTCCGGCGCTCCTGGGCGGTTTGCGCTCCATGCAGCGACAGCCAATCGATTGTGAATAATCCGGGCATAGGATGCCTTGGTCCGCGATAGATTCGGTAGACACTGTATCACCGCTTCTTACGGGAGAGGACCGCGCAAGCGACCTCAATCGTGTACCTTGCCTGGGTACCTTTCCCGGTGCCTCGCCGTAAGGCGCTGGCCTCTGACGGGCAGGTGGCGTAAGTAGACAGTGGTTTTTTTTCGTCTAAAGTCTTCTCCGTTTACCTCACAGAAGACAGAATGATCTAATATCGCTAAAACTTCCTGAAGCGACGGGTTCGCCCGTTGTAGTTGACAGCTCTAGTTGGCTACAGCTACTCCGGAAGTGATGTTTGTATTGGTTCCGTCGAAGTGATAGCGTTTTTTGTTTTTTTTTGGCTGTGGTTAGTTGATAATCTTATAGGCCATTCTATATATTAAGTAGTGGGTTTTGTTACCTCTTCACGTTCTTTCCTATTTTTATTTCGGTGTTCTAAGACGACATGAGACCTCAGAAAAATATTCGAAATAGGCGGACACGCGACAAAATAGGCGGGGCCAATTTTGTACGGTTTGACCAACAAAAATCCAGCGTTGACGAAGCGTCAAGCGCAGGTTCCACGTCCGCTCACGCTGGGCACTACGCGCATACTAACGGTCACAAATAACTATCTTTACGCAGTGGTGGTATAGAGGTGTTAATGGCACGCATATTTAGCGTAACTCTCAGAGCGCTCTCACATTTAAATTAATTGTAATTAATTTAGAGTCTAAATAAAATTGTGGCTAGGTGCTGCCCTAGAGAATTAACCAGTCAATATAATGAAAATATAATAAAATGCACTCACCGCTTACATTGTAGGAGTAAGCGCAGTACCAAAGATTTTAAATCCAGTAAAACTCTTAAAATTCTTTACTGAACTCTGGTACGTAGCAACCTGGAATATGCATCTCAAATATGGAACCCTATGTACTTTAAATACTCCAATCGCATCGAGGGCATCCAAAGGAAGTTCCTTAAATACTTATGTTTCCGTACCAAAGACAAATACAGTTCAGACGACTATGTCAAATTATGTAAAAAACACCACCTGCTTCCACTAGCAAAACGGCGAGAAATCGGTGACCTCACTTTTTTGCAAAAAATTGCCCAAGGTTCTTTAGATTGTACCGAACTTTTATCATACCTATCTTTTAATGCCCCGGTTAAATCCATGAGACACACCATCCCAATTCGGCTACCTATTGTTACATCTAATTACATGCAAAACACCTATATGTGGCGTGCGAGTAACAACCTCAATAAACTGATTTGCGGCGACGTTGATATCGATCTATTTAGCACTAGTGTTGTATCAGCGAGACGTATCCTCAGCAACAATTTCTTTTAGTACCTACTCTTCTGCTTTTCTTTATTGTTATTATTTTTTTGTATTCGATTTCTCGATATTGTTTTTTTGCCTTCTTGTCCCTTTTGTTTAATTTTTATTTGCGATTTGTAAATTTATAGTACCGGACCCTGCCAAGCGTTTTTGCTGGCAATTCCATATTCTCTAAACTGTTTCTATATGTGAGAACCTGTTATTGGCTATCATTTATTATTTAAGTTGTTATTTAATATTTTATATGGCTGTTGATTTTCCTTAAAATAAATAAATAAATAAATAAATAATCACGCCTGAAAGTTTTCGATGTCAGTTTAAAGCCTTAATGTCCAAGGTAATGAGCATTTTTTTTAAGTCCAAATTTTAAATTGGTTCCTTATCGAGGGATTCAATTAGAATTTTTTTTTAATTATTGTGTTTTTCAAAAAACTCATAAAATTAAATTTATTCAGTTATGGTCGTTCCCAGGTATCATGTCGCCCTAATACACTTTTTTTCCTGGTTGTGTTGTTTTTTATTCTTGCACTCCCCGACTTGTCAACGCATTACATCCGTAACTGAATCCTGTGATATTTATATGTCAATAGTCACCAATGTGTTGATAGTCAAGATAGTTAAATTGGTTCCTTATCGAGGGATTCAATTAGATTTTTTTTTAAATTATTGTGTTTTTCAAAAAACTCATAAAATTAAATTTATTCAGTTATGGTCGTTCCCAGGTATCATGTCGCCCTAATACACTTTTTTCCCGGTTGTGTTGTTTTTTATTCTTGCACTCCCCGACTTGTCAACGCATTACATCCGTAACTGAATCCTGTGATATTTGTATGTCAATAGTCACCAATGTGTTGATAGTCAAGAGAGTATTTCGTCAATCTACATATATGACACCTCGTACCCTGTAAAAAATCGAATTCGTGTTTTCTATTATTATTAGTGTAAAATGCCGCTCCGGGTCTTTCTGTTCATATCCCGAGAACTGAAATTTCAGATTTTTCTTGTAATTTTCATTGCAGTGGCATCTCGTAGGCATGCGTTGATGATTTTATCCGGTGATTATCTTACTTGATTCCTACACGGTAAAAATGATGTAGTTAATTTTAAGAAACAGCCGTTGTTAAAATAAGTTTTGTAATGTTAAGGTATGTTCTTGTAAAACGTACAAAAGTCGCTACAAAAAAAGAATGTTAAAATTATCAAAAAGATATTGTTAATTTAATTACAAAAGCAAATGTTAAAATTACATATAAGTAATGGTAGATTTTATAAGTTTTTATTATTTATGTAATTTATTTATTCCAACAAGTACAATAAATCGTAAAGTATAGTAAAGTTAAACAATGTGAGTTATTTAATAAAATTTACAACATTTACTGACAATACTGGTAAGCCTTACTGTCGTTATTAGTAAAATTTACATATGTATTTAGTAACGTAAATTTGACAGGGACTCGTTTCGTAAAAAAAATTAAAAAAACAATTTATCCTACGAATAATAATAGTAAAATTAATTATAATCAGTTCCAACTCTTTACTAAATTTACTCTTTTAAAACTCTTCCTCTTTAAAAAATTTGTCAAATCTATTAAAAGATTTGTACTTCTTACTAAACTTTATTCGCATTTTTATAAGATAAGCCAGAAGAACTCGTGAAATTAACACAACTATATCTAGTAACAATTTTTGTAGTATCGAGGAATACTACAAAAATATGTTGTAGTATTCCTCGATAGGACCTATATTAACGTATAGGTTTTGTAAAATATGCAAGGAATTTTCTATCTATATTTTTTTCCGTGTAGCAATTTTTCGCAAAATACTTAACTTTCGATAACTTTAATCGTTAGTACAGCAAAACTACTTTTTTATTTTGTCATATTTATACAATTAAAAAAATCATCTCGTGAACGAGATGTCTTACATATTATAAAGCGATGATATGCTTGAAACATGAATATGTAGATCGGGTGAAATATGTACATTTTTTACATGATTTTCTATCTCGTGCTACTCAGAGAATAGGTTACTAAGGGCAAGTAAATGAGCAGTAGAAGAAGTTCCACCTTAACGATTAAGTAATATCGGAATGTTGGGAGAATTGTTTTTTGTTTGGACGGAAAAGTCGTTCGTTGGGCAGGCGGAAAGTGGGTCCCGGCGCCATTCTTTCAGCCTGAAAAGTTTCAGCAGGCGCCGCACGACCGCGCGAAATTGATTTATTAATGGCCACAGCGGAGGACTTTTAATACCCCCCCCCCCTTTCTGCTCTCGCTCTCGCTCTTTCCTTAATTCAATCTCCCGGCCAACAACGAAACAAAACCGTTTTTTTGTACACCCTGTTGGTCGGGGCATATTCATAGAGATATTGACCCTTGTTATGGAATGTTAACAATATTTGGGTTAGTTAATTTAAATATCACATTAACTTAAAGCAATCATGAATAATAATTATCATTATGAGAAATAAATACAAAAATACAAATGTAATAAAAATCTTATTATAAGAACTAAACTGAGCCGTGTTATATACAATTACAAGAGAATTAAAAAAAACTTTGAAAGATATTCGTCATAGAATTCAAAATACTGACGTTTATTTTCCTGTCTGTCTGTCTACCTGTCCGTTTGTCCGTCCCCCCCCCCCCCCCCTAACTTAAAAACCACTGAATAGATTTTATTGCGGCTTTCATTTTAGGATTTACGAATATCTCGTAAGAAAACTGTTACATTGTTATGAAAGATGATTACTTTTTTACAAGGTTATAAGTATGAGAAAATCCCAAAAGGGATGAGGTGGAAGAATGATTTCCCCTGAGACTTATCCTCTTTTCTTTAGAAAGTAATTTGAAATATTTTGATTTCCAAAAAAGTGTGCATTTTTCTTTAAAAAAATATACAAGTCATATACCTCGCCGTAAGACGTTGGCCTCTGACGGGCAGGCGGCGTAACTAGACATTGGATTGTTTTTCTTCTTAATTAAGTCTTATGCGCTCACCAGAACGATCCAATATCATTAAAACTTTCTGAGGTGACGGGTTCGCCCGTTGTGGTTGACCGCTCTAGGTGTGCTATTATTAAATAGGTTAAATTTTATATTTGAATCAGATGTAGCTGATAAATTTTTGTTTTTTTTTTCGTCTTGATTTCATCCAAACCAAAGCATTCCAAGGTAGCACTTATTTATTTACTTTCCATGCTCATGTTAAGTTTACAATATAATGAAATGTTTGATATAAACATAATTTGATAGTCCAATCTAAGCCACTCTTCCCGTTTCGTTTTATCATTGTTGTTTTTAAGTTGTTTGATTGTTTTTTTATTTTTATTTCATTTCACTTCACTCTGAAATAAAACAGAATGAAACAGAAAGCAATTTACGAGAAAGTTTTCCACCACACCAATGTAGAAATCAGTCAGGAAAAACATTTTTCCTTGATGCGCTCGGCGACACCGGCAGAGAAAGAATAGAATAGCCCCAAGTTATTGTACATCAAGTAACAATTAATATAATTGCTCGCCCTCGTGGTTACATTCTTCGAGATTAAACAGGCCTACCCGATCTAGGTAACACTAAATGCACCAGGCTGAGTGTTTTCTACAACGGGCGAATCCGTCAACCCAGGAAGGTATAACAATATGTAATCGTATTTCAACCTGACCTGAGCGTAGAAACTTAGGGTCAAAACAATTCTATAACTAACTTCGCCAACTCGCCTGTAAGAAACCAACGCCTTACTACGAGGGCCTATCTTGCGTCCTTACTACCAGTTTTGGCCGGATTTCTCCGACCTCCAGACTGTTAACGGGTTCGAAGACGCTTGCCCGCGCATGCGTCAGGTAAAGGACCGCTCCTTTACCTGCCGCATGTTCAGCAGTGATTCAGTATGAATCTATCGCGGACCATCTTTCGCCGGGCTCTGAACTCAGGGTCAGATACCCAAATGGTAATTTCAATAGTGAAAGACGACAGGTCAAAATCCATTCCCGCTGCTTATGGAACAAAGCCGTATCCAGACTCCCCCGGATATCTGTCGGAGTGCACAGTCGATTGGCTAACGCCGCAAGGTGCACAAACCGTTCAGGATAAATCTAAGAATTATTCCCATTGGAAACTGACCCACCGGACACAGAGTTCAACCCGGGTTTGAACTTCTACTAGGAGGCTACCGGATAGGTGCTGACCCGTGAATTGAACTGGCCATAAGGACAATGAGTCACAATGGCCCAGTCGCACTGGGCCCTATGAGCTCCTATTAGCTACCGACTATGAGCTCCTATTAGCTACCGACTATGAGCTCCTATTAGCTGATCAAACCAACAATGCTCTCATCACTAATCTACAATTTCATCCAAGTATCCGATATCCAATCGCGATATTTCCCGCAGATTTAAAGCCTCTTCTTCTTCATTTTTTCTGTAAGAAGCCCTTCTTTGCCGCACGGCGACTTGGCAGACCAAGACTGTTCTTAAGGAGATGACGAACGGTCCCAGGAGCGACATTGTTTGGGACCTCAGGGTGCCATATTTTTATGTCCGCTGCAGTTATTGAAGGATTATCCATCACTGATCAGAAGCTTATCAGTCGTTGATTTCTTTAGAGCCTGGCTTTCTCTGTGGAGTTGCCTTCTTCAACTAGCACTCGTACAACTTCTCTTGAGCTGACAAACCGTCTCTCTTGACACTCCCAAATCTCTCGCTACAGAAATGACAAAGTCTTCCTTTTAAAGCAATGTCGAATCACCATATTTCTCTTAAATTTTCATCTTCTTTCGATCCATTGTGAGCTTTCGAACTAAAGAATTTTAACCTCAAACTACTAATAACTGGTCGGGCGAAGCAACGAACATACAACCTCTCTCATCGTAATTCAAAATTGCTGACAGCTTAGCTAATTTCAATAGTGGAAGACGGCAGGTCAGCATCCACTCCCGCTGCTTATGGAACAAAGCCGTATCCAAACTCCGCCGGATATCTGTCGAGTGCACAATCGATTGGCTAACGCCGCAAGGCGCACAAACCGTTCAGGATAAATCGAAGCATGATTTCCATTGGAAACTGACCTACCGGACACAGAGTTCAACCCGGGCTCGAACTTCTACTAGGAGGCTACCGGATAGGTGCTGACCCGTGAATTGAGCTGAACATAAACACAATAAGTCATAATGGCCCAATCGCACTAGGCCCTATGAGTTCCTATTAGCTGACCAAACCAACAATGCTCTCATCACTAATCATCAATTTCATCAAAGTCTCCGATGTCCAATCGCGATATTTCCCGCAGATTTCAAGCCTCTTCTTCTTTATTTTTTCTGTAAAAAACCCTTCTTTGCCACTTGGCAGACCAAGACTAATCTTCAAAAGATGGTGAATGGTCCCAGGAACGACATTGTCTGGGACCTCAGAGTGCCATATTTTTATGTCCGACTGCAGTTATTGAAGGATTATCCATCACTGATCAGAAGCTTATCAGTCGTTGATTTCTTCAGAGCCTGGCTTTCTCTGTGGAGTTGCCTTCTTCAACTCGCACTCGTACAACTTCTCTTGAGCTGACAAACCGTCTCTCTTAATACTCGCAAATCGCTCGCTACAGAAATGACAAAGTCTTCCTTTTCAAGCAATGTCGAGGCACCATATTTATCTTAAATTTTCATCTTCTTTCGATCAATTGTGAGCTTTCGAACTAAAGTATTTTAACCTCAAACTACTAATAACTGGTCGGCCGAAGCAACGAACATACAACCTCACTCATCGCAATTCAAAATAATTGCTGACAGCTTCGCACTCTTATCGTACGGTTAGATAGTAGTTTGATAACAAATGGTTTCGTGCAGCTTGGGCTATAAGATCCAATTTGTTTTCCGATCAGCCCAACTCACGATTCAGATCCAATTGAGAAGCCTCCTCATGTGGAAGGCTACCCAGGGTAAGTCTCTCGCATCTCAGGCCTCACGGCTGGTGGATCGGTTTCTCCTGGTGGGATGGCCTCCCGGTGCTACTGGACAGTTTGTGCACCGTTCGGCGACGCTAATCGGCCGTGCACTCTAACTTATTGCTGAAGGAGTCTAGAGACTACGGAAATATACTGTCTCCTAAGCAGCGGGGGTGTATATTGACCTGTCGTCAACCACTCTTAAAATGACCATTAAGCTACCTGATCCTGAATTCAGAGCCGGGCGAAAGATGCCTTTGCTCTGCGATAGATTCAAACGGAATCACCGCCAAACATACGGCAGGTAGAGGTCGCGCAAGTGACTTCGGACCCGAGACCAGTCCGGAGGTTAAAGATATCCTGATGATTAATTCCAGACGGAGAGATATCCTTTAAAACTTGTAGTAGGGGACGAGGCTGCCTGCTGGTTACCTTTCACGGTGCATCACCGTAAGGCGTTTAACTCTGACGGGCATGTTGGCATAGCTAGACAGTAGATTTTGTATTGTCTCTAAGTCTTCTACGCTCATCCCACGGCTAAAAGAACGATCACATATCGTTATATCAGCTCGGGGTGACGGGTTCGGCCGTTGTATTCGCCACCGCTACTGTCGCACAGTTGTGTTGGCGAATAAGTTATAAAGACAACATAATCCAATAAATTCTGTGCATAAAATAAGGTAAAGACATTATTCAACTTCAAGTAATGACTCAACTCTCTAAGGATGAAAACTTGTATATCCCTCGCCCACACGTTAAATTAAGATATGAGTTCAAAGGACAACGAAAACTTTGAAATACGTAAGCTCATTTGCAAGGTTTTCCTCCTTAGGGGAAATTTCCTACGTATCGCGAGATACTAATTTGCGATGACAGGCTAATGGATATACATCATGAGAAATCTTAATGGAAACTCATAATAATGTGAGGCAAATAGATTAACTCTGTAAAAGGGAATGGTAATTAAGAAAATTGAAATTCGAGTGTATGCCATTCTAGCGACTTTTTGTGAGTGGAAATTGATGGGTTTTGTTATTGTTGTTTCAGTTTTGTTTGTTTGGGCTATTTGTTGGGATAAAAAATCAAAAGCCTTTTTTTTTGTTTTCTATGTATGTTTTTGAATGTTTGCTGTTGTCGGTTAGATGTTTAAATATTATTGAAAAAAAAACGGAATAACTTTATAATTATTCTTCGCATAAGTCATTTAATAACGCCCATTTTTTCTTTCTTTTCTTACATACATACAGGATTACGTACATACGTACATACAGGATTTTTTGCCATCATTCTGGATGTACAGTATTTGATGTAAATTGGTAGTGTCGAAAATTAATTTGTCCAAGCGGATGTTTGAAATCGTGTTAAATCGTTTTACTTTTCCGGCTCATAGGAACTTGTGAACGCGCCATTTTTTTTTCGAGATGAAGACGAAAATATTTCGTGACCCCCGAAATCGTGGCGTCACGAAAGACTCTCGTTATATCGTAACCCCCCCCCCCCCCCGAGACGATTAGGACCATTTCCGGTCTGTAAGTCTATGTGTAAGGGTGTGTGTGTGTATGTGTCGGTGTGTGTGTCCCTCTACAATAGCACCTAAACGCTTTATTCGACTGACCTGAAATTTGGCATGCATCAATAATTCGGTCATGGCAAGAGTTGAAAATATTGCAGTTGAAATCGGACCACAAGCGGTCGCACTAGTCGTAATTCAATAACCAAAACTGTAGTTAGAGAATTGAAATTGATTACACAGATGCCTTTTTGAACCGAAATCAGGTTGTGAAATTTCGCTTAATATATCTTGTATTCAAACGACGCAATTATTATTTAAAGTCAGTCATATTTAGGAAAATACTACATCATTTTTGGAAAAATACAATTTTAATACCACGGAAATACTAAAAAATACTATAAATATACCTACTACATTTGCTATCCAGGGCGGAGGTTCGGTGAGGAGGGGGTAAGGTAGCCTGTCGGTTGCGGGGGTATGGGGAGGGAAGGGTTATATTATAACCAATTTTGTGCATAATGGCGAGGTTCCTAGAACTTATTACCGGTATTTCCCGATGGGAGCGAGCTATTATATACCAACCTGCAAGTGCGCCAGAATCGTCATGTTTTGTGACGTCAGTTTGATGATTTATTATGGAAAAAACCCCGTAGGGGGTTGTTTAGTCAGTGGTTGATAATTCGTTTCGAACATAAATATTCTGCGTTTTTTATTCTTCTTCTTCCGTGTATTCCTATCCCGCCTTCTCTAGATTGCTTTAATAGATATCCAAGTACTCAGGATGCATAAAGTTTTGGACGAAAATCTTCTCCTTCTTTCAGTATTCTTCTTTTTCTCTTCCTTTGGGTTCCTATTCCGCCTTATCTAGAGCGCTTCAACTTCGAAGATCATAAAGAGAGTACTCAGGATGCATAAAGCTTCGGACTAAAGTAATAGTTTTTTTCGTTATTCTTCTTCTTTCATAGGTTTCTATCGCGCCATATCTAGTGATTTAATAGATACCCAATAAATCGGGATGTATAAAGTTTCGGACGAAAATATTTTTCTTTTTCCGTGGGTTCCTATTCGCCTTATCTAGACGTCTTTAATTTAGGAGAAGATAGACCAAGTACTAAGGATGTATACATTTTCGGACTGAAATTTACTTCTTCTTCTGATATTCTTCTTCTTCCGTGAGTTCCTATCCCGCCTTATATAGAGTGCTTCAATAGATACCTAAGTACTGAGGATTTATAAAGTTTCAAACAAAAACATTTCACTATCAGGGGGTGAAAGATATTCAGATGAAACAGTCTTTAGCTACTTTTCGGGAAAGTCTTGGGGTGACGCAACAGATTTTAAAAATTAATTTTCAAATGTAAACTAATTTTTAAATTCAGCATTTTCAGAATCGCGACTTTAAATATATTTTGTTGAGAGACTTTGAGCGGAAAAAAGGAGGGGGGTCGTCTAATAAATGTCTATTCAGAATATGTTATCACTATATTAATTATCTAAAATACCATTCTAAGATAATATTCTTTTAAGCAACGACAAAACAAGGAATCTTCTCTTATTTCGTCGTCATGTTAATACCGAATGATTTACGCAAAAAAATGAGGCGACGTGTTATTTACATAGTTAGCGTAAGTAGTTTCTTATTACTGAATAGCGTTCACATGTAGCGTAGGGAGTTAAGTATTTATGTTTGAAGCATTACGATTTTGACACTGGTAAAAAATCAGTTTTGAATGCATTAACTGTATTTTGAGCTTCGTTATCGAAACCAATTCGATTGCCTCTTTTAAAATTAGCTTCTCACCGAAATTGTCAAAATATATATGATAGTTTTATCAACATTTATGCAAAAGTTTAATTTGCCTTCTTCAAGGGCTTTCGCGTAAGCCGGACGCCGTCACTGGTTCGATTTCTACCATCGCGACTCCCTCTGGCGTAGATTGTAGCGCTGAATACTTTGAAGCAAATTTTAGAAATAGTCTGCGCCCACATAGCTCATTGATCCTGCTTTTCGGTCTTGTTGTTAGTGTTGTTTCAATAGGAACTTTCTAGTTATATGTTTTTTATTACTGTTATTAATTATAAACCATTAATTTACAGAAGAAAGCTTATATTATTTAGTAAATATTATTATAATACGTATAGGAGAAACAAGTTAAACATAAAGCCATTGGCTCAAAACGCCTTTACCTAGATAGAGGTCTCCATGCGATAGAAAGTTTCAAACTTTCATCTCGATTGAAGTTTGGCATTATTCTGATTTCGTTGTTTTTTCTTGATCATTCGCTGAAAAATGAATTTCAATTTTGAAAGGACAATTAAATTATGAATCAATATTTATCCATACTTACTTCCGTCCGATTTTGTGCTTGGAATGGTAGCATACAACACTCTTGAAACGCGTCAATATATTTCTCTAATTATATTTGCATATAAATTAATTCAAGGAACTATTTATTTGCCAGAGATACTATGTAAATTTGAATTGTACGTACCGGTAAATTACACAGCGAGGAGATCGCATTTATTGTTTAATGTGCCGTACCATCGTACAAATATTTATGTAGACAGGCCAGTGGGAAGGGTTTAGGTATTCTTGATTCCTTACCAACAGAAATAGACATCTTTTCTATATCACTTCGACAGCTAAAAAGGTAACTCTCTGCTATCTCATGTTTATTATAATCTGTCTTTTATTTAGTTTTATATTTTTATGTTTTTTTCTTGTTCAATGTTAGCATTAATTTAGTTATGTAAGACATTTATTTTTAGACATACGCTCTAGATTTAATATTCAAGAGCGAATTTGATTCGTATGTAATGCTCTTGAATAATATTTTAAACTAATAAATAAATAAATAAATAATAAATAAAAATGAAACTGTATCTACTGGCTCGGTTCACTCTCCAATATGTGCTCGCAGAATCTGGATTTTTCTCGCTGCACGATTTTCACCGCATGAATGTGTTTTGGAGCCATAATGGCACATTTTGTGTGTGCCACATAAAACATGACAGATCATAGCTACTCTCCATTTTATAAACCAGGAGCTTCTAGTGGCAGTACGTCTTTCAAAGGCCTCAGGATAAAAACTATGTTCGGAGATCGCCTAAAGATCATTTAATGCTAAGCATATTGAGCATTCTGCTAATAGACATAACGAAATAATGCCTCAGTTCGATTTGGTGTCTGAGGCTTTTCAGTTATGTTTTTGGTGGGGCGCTTGCGATGCGGTTTTTATCCATTAGTCTCCAACACTTTATCGAAAAGCTTCATCTCTTGCGCAAAATGATCGGCGTCACATATGTCACGTGTTCGTTTGTAGAAAGATAGGATGATGCTGTGAATCAGCATATAAATATCGGTCTGTTTGAGGTTGTTTTCTGTATATGATATGTCCCCAGAGTGCTGTCGCTTCTCCTCGTAACCTTGACGTCCAGAAATTCCAGAGATCCATCTTTTTTTTTGTCTCATATGTAAAGAGACAAAAAGTATATCGAGGTACATCGAGTTGAGATGTTTTACCTATGACTTTTACCCCGGTGAGAAGATTACCTTTAAAAATATTTTAATTTGTTTTGATACCTTCTGGTCTCTCGCTTTTGATCTCTTCTATTTTAGCGACCCCCTTATCAAAATTAGCTACCCAAAGGTTAAGTAGCGCTTGCTTAGGTGAGCCGTATTTGGGCTACATCCTGATGCCATGATCATTTATATAACCGCTTAATTAAATCAAGACTAAAATATGTACCATCTCTACAATTTATTTATTTATTACAAATATTATTTAGGAGCTTTACAGACAAATTTACGTCGCCCTTTAATATAAAATATAGTATGTATAGGTCCATAATAACGGATTTACGTAAGTAAAATAATTCTATAAATAGGATAGAAACGAATTCACCGCGTGAAATTTGTAGCACCCGACGTTTCGATGACGTTGCAGCCGCCGTTGTCCAGGGTAGGATGCTAGAAATTATAGTATAGACTAATTTTTAAATTACAGTCTGTCAAAGATTATCAATGTTTTTTTTTATTATCTTCCATATTTTATTGTTTTGGGCTATATTATATCCATATTTAAATTGCATTTATTATATTTTACATTATTTTTGTTACTAATTTGATTATTTAAAATTTGAATATTTTCTTTAGCCCGGTCATTAAAAAAACCATGATTGTTTTATATTTCATTGATTTGTTTTTCTTTGTTTTGTATTTAGATTATACGTTAGGAATTTTATTTTAGTTACCTGTCTCAATTTGTTTTAAAATGTTTTAGAAACGCTAGCTTTGGAACTGGTTTATAAATTCCAGTTGGGCGGCGTTGAACTACACTCAGTTAATGTTTCGCCGTTGGTTATCGTCTATATAATGTAGCAATGACAATTTTATTTGACAGTGACTTTGAAATAAATAAATAAAATCATTAATTATTTATGTTGACAGTAAGAAACTGCCTAATCTATAAGTTCACCATTGTTAACTAGAGTATGAACAATGAAGAGGTTTTGTATTCTGTTGTATTGTATTTAATTTTACCATTCGTCAACGTCCGAAACTTATCTGTGGAAGACAACCTCATTGAATCACTCTCGAATAAACCAGAAAACCAATTAAAAAACTTTGCAATGTCGGACATATTTTACAACCAATTACCGCCCTTCCCCCTCACTTCCACCCCTCATAGCTAATATCATTTTCAAGGATTTCACGGTGGAAGTTTTGATGTCATTTCTTATAATTTTCGAGAAATATCTCATTAAAAGTTCAGAAGTGTTGAAGTCCTTCTTGTTCTACATCCGGATGCTAACGGTTTCGTGCAGCTGGGACCATATGACCTGTTTGTTATATTGGGTCTGTTCAACTCAAAGTTAAACTCCCATCCGGTAGCCTCCTCAAAGAGGGACTAACGTGTAAAGGACTGTGTGAGCCCTGTCAAGGCTGTGTCGTGTACAGGTAAAATCGGATGCAATCTGGGGAACAGCTCGAGGCTGCTGGGTGGTTTGCGCACTGTGTGGCGTTAGCGAATTGACTGTTCGCTACGGCGAATAATCGGGGTTTCCTAAGCAGTGGGGGTGGTTTTTGACTATCTAATGCAAATAATACCAGTCCTAAATTATAAGGTGATTGGAGGGTCGATAAAAAAACCAAAGGGGATAATAGGGTGGTCAATTATGAACTTTATACAACGTTCTGCCATTTTCCAGATTTTTTATTTGTCTATAAATTTGGGTGTTCTTCCGATTTAGTAGAAATGCACACTAAATACAATAAAAGTCATTCAAATATTTAGAAATTAAACTGTATTCAACCTTTGATGTATATTAGTTACTTCAAATGAAAACAATTACAAAAATCTTTAAATAATAGAAAAAATATTCAATTGCTATTTAATAAAATATAGAATGAAATTGAATGAATCCTCAACCAATAAACAAAACGCATAAAACTACTTAGGCAATGGTAAGTCAAACAGCACCAAAAATAAAAGATCATATTCTTAACCCCTCAAATGTGAGGCGTCCCTTAAGGGATGCCTTGGCAAAATGTATACAAAATGTATATAAATTTATATAAATCTTAATATATATAAATTACGTGTCACGTTGTTTGTCCGCGATGGACTCCTAAACTACTTAACCGATTTGAATCAAATTTGCACACCGTGTGCAGTTTGATCCAACTTGAAGATAGGATAGCTTACATCTTAATTTATAGTCGCAATATTATTTTATTGCAAATTATTTTATTCACAATTATCTGTTAGCTCCAAACGATGTTAACAGATGGCGATAACCGTTGACTGGATTGAGTAAGTAATCAATAGGTGGCGCTGCTATGTTAAACCTACAAACGTATCATATCTTAATATATATAAATTACGTGTGATGGACTCCTAAACTACTTAACCGATTTGAATCAAATTTGCACACCGTGTGCAGTTTGATCCAACTTGAAAGATAGGATAGCTTACATCTTAATTTATAGTCGCAATATTATTTTTTATTGCAAATTATTTATTTCACAATTATCTGTTACCTCCAAACGATGTTAACAGATGGCGATAACTGTTGACTGGATTAAGTAAGTAATCAATAGGTGGCGCTGCTATGTTAAACCTACAAACGTGTCATATCTTAATCTTAATATATATAAATTACGTGTCACGTTGTTTGTCCGCGATGGACTCCTAAACTACTTAACCGATTTGAATCAAATTTGCACACCGTGTGCAGTTTGATCCAACTTGAAAGATAGGATAGCTTACATCTTATTTATAGTCGCAATATTATTTTATTGCAAATTATTTTATTCACAATTATCTGTTAGCTCCAAACGATGTTAACAGATGGCGATAACTGTTGACTGGATTGAGTAAGTAATCAATAGGTGGCGCTGCTATGTTAAACCTACAAACGTGTCATATCTTATCTTAATATATATAAATTACGTGTCACGTTGTTTGTCCGCGATGGACTCCTAAACTACTTAACCGATTTGAATCAAATTTGCACACCGTGTGCAGTTTGATCCAACTTGAAAGATAGGATAGCTTACATCTTAATTTATAGTCGCAATATTATTTTATTGCAAATTATTTTATTCACAATTATCTGTTAGCTCCAAACGATGTTAACAGATGGCGATAACCGTTGACTGGATTGAGTAAGTAATCAATAGGTGGCGCTGCTATGTTAAACCTACAAACGTATCATATCTTAATATATATAAATTACGTGTGATGGACTCCTAAACTACTTAACCGATTTGAATCAAATTTGCACACCGTGTGCAGTTTGATCCAACTTGAAAGATAGGATAGCTTACATCTTAATTTATAGTCGCAATATTATTTTATTGCAAATTATTTTATTCACAATTATCTGTTAGCTCCAAACGATGTTAACAGATGGCGATAACTGTTGACTGGATTAAGTAAGTAATCAATAGGTGGCGCTGCTATGTTAAACCTACAAACGTGTCATATCTTAATAGGTATATATAAATTACGTGTCACGTTGTTTGTCCGCGATGGACTCCTAAACTACTTAACCGATTTGAATCAAATTTGCACACCGTGTGCAGTTTGATCCAACTTGAAAGATAAGATAGCTTACATCTTAAATTTGCACACCGTGAGCGGTTTGATCCAAATTGAAAAATAGGATAGCGAACATCTTAATTTATAGTCGCAATATTGTTTTATTGCAAATTATTTGTCTATTATTTGACATTCAAAATTATCTGTTAGCTCCAAACGATGTTAACAGATGGCGATATCTGTTGACTGGATTGAGTAAGTAATCAATAGGTGGCGCTGCTATGTTAAACCTACAAACGTGTCATATCTTAATATATATAAATTACGTGTACCGTTGTTTGTCCGCGATGGACTCCTAAACTACTTAACCGATTTGAATCAAATTTGCACAGTTTGATCCAACTTGAAAGATAGGATAGCTTACATCTTAATTTATAGTCGCAATATTATTTTATTGCAAATTATTTGTCTATTATTTGACATTCACAATTATCTGTTAGCTCCAAACGATGTTAACAGATGGCGATATCTGTTGACTGGATTGAGTAAGTAATCAATAGATGGCGCTGCTATGTTAAACCTACAAACGTGTCATATAATCTTGGACGCACCAGGTGGAACCGGTAAGACATTTTTAATATCTTTGATTCTTGCCAAAATACGGTCGCAACAGAAAATCGCATTGGTAGTTGTATCGTCAGACAGACCTTACCGGTTATAGGTACCTCGCTCTACTTTCGCGGAAGAGATTAATGCATGTTTGAAACAATCATTCTCATGGCGAAGTGTTGAAACACTTCGATTGACCATAAACATGCGCGTATGATTGAAAAATGATCTATCAGCACAGATATTTTCCTAGATATTGGGAACGGTAAAATAGAACTGCAACCAAATACGCAATGCATTAAACTGCCAGACAATTTGTGCACTGTTTTTCAGGAAAAAATGAATTCATTCAGTGTTTTTTTTCGTATATACAGAATAATTACTTGAATCATAACTGGCTCAGTCATCGGGCGATTTTAGCAGCCAAAAATGTTGATGTTGACGAAATTAACTTCCATATACAACAGTTGTTACCAGATACAGCTGTTGTTGATGAAAATAAAAGTGTAAATTTTCCAATTGAATTTTTATATTCACTAGATATGCCTGGAATGCCACCACATAATCTACGATAAAGATTGACTCCACTATTATTCTCCTACGTAATTTGAATCCACCTCAATTATGCAACGGTACGCGTTTGGTCATCAAAAAGATCACCGGAAATATTCTTGAAGTAACCATTAACTGGGAAGTTTAAAAAAAAGTGGTCCTGTTGAAACGTATTCCAATAAATAATAATACCGTCAGATTCTACCATACTCTTCAGAAGGCTACAGTTTCTAATTCGTTTAGCTTTTGAATTCGTCTATAAATAAGTCTCAAGGCCAAACAATGTCCATTTGTGGTTTAGATTTGGAAAATCCATGTTTTTCTCATGGGCAAATATATGTTGCATATTCACATGTAGGGAAACCGTCATATCTATTTGTGTTAGCTAAAGACAGGTTAACCAAAAATATTGTGCACCGATTAGTGCTAAATTAAATTGAAATTAAAAGTATTTATAATTCGAATTAATAAATATTATTGTTAAAGATTTAAGACTATCTGCCCTACCTACCTCATTCATAAGTTTAAGTGTCACACGTTATTTACTAACAACTTTGTAATATACTCATTTGTTACAAACGTGAATAAAAATAATAATACATTTTTAAATTAATTCTTTTGTATTGATTTTTGCTTAATATTTTAATCAATCGTGTTCAAAGTCCTTCCCCCTCAAATCCCAATCCAGTGGATTTTTATACCAGCAATAACGTTTCCGTCTTCGTTCGTAAATAATTATTTCATTGTATTAAGGGGTTACGGCAGTAGAAAATCTGTCATGGAGGTCGCCATATTTTTTTACAAATGGCATCTATGTAAAAAAGCATGGTGGTCCCCATGAATGATGTTCTCCTACCGTTCCTCTTAAATAGTTTACTACAATGTAATATAACAAAAAAGCCACAGCAACGCGTGGCCGGGTCTGCTAGTGTAAATATAAATGTAAATGTGCGCCGCTTTATAGTAATCCGCTCTATAGTAATGCTATAGCTCTATAGTAAACCCCGCTCTATGTAAATGTAAATGTAAATGTAAATATAAATTTATATACATTTTGCCGTAGGCAACCCGAGCTAATCGCCATTCATTTGAGGGGTTAATAACCCCGGCTAGGATGGGATAAGGCGACTACCTTCTCTATTATGACGGAACCGTCTTTTGTCCATAGTACTCGCACGTGTACCGCCGTAATGCAGCAATAAGAGACCAGTATAAAGTGCATAACGCTAAGGATGTTTTAATATACATATTTATATTGTAATTTTTTTTTTATATTTTAAATATAAGGATATATAAATATTTTTTTTGTTTACAATTTTTCTACCCTATACACATATTTATAATTGTTTTTATTTAATGTAATACAAATTAGATATTGTAAAATCTTTATTTCTAATACTATTTTAAATATTATGATATTTGGACCAGTTTAATCGAAATTATAACGCATTCTCTACTTAAATCCGGTAAAAAAAACCAAATTTACAGGAAAATGTAAATTTGTCGAAAATGGTAAGCCTTTTTATATAGGCAAATACTTATATGTTTTAATGTTTTTAAACTTACCACTCTATTACCCCCACCAGAATTTCTATCGACCTTTTAGTTTCATCACTGTGCGATTTTCTGTAGCCAATAAAGTAAAATAAAAAAATAGTGCAATATCTCGTTATCCTGCGCGGTTCAATTCTCGTGTCTTGGCCAAGCGATATGAGGTGCTTGTCATTGACACATTTGGCGAATGAAGCGATACTTTTCGTGAGATTGGTGGAAAGGACGTGATTGCAAAAAATATATTTCTGTTTCTGTATGTGTGTAAATATCTGACAGTTGTGTTTTTTTTCATAAGTATTAGCTGTCTGGAGAAGACTGTGTGGAACTTATGTAATTGGTCTGTGAGCTCATAATATATATACGTACAGTTGACTGAGCGATGTAGACATGTAGCGAAATGAAAATGAACGCTTCTATGCTGTGGATCCTTTGAGCTATATATACACCGAATATGGACTATGAGTAGCAATGTGACGCCTTACCAATAACATGAAAACTTGGACGATTTTTATTTTGATTAAAAATGTCAAAACAACGCTAAGCTACGACGCAACTGACTTGCGCATAATAATATATTGAATGCGTACGTCATATATCACAGAATTCGACGTCAGTGCCACCTATGGTACACAAACATAAGTATGAATTATTCTTATAAGATCAATTATTCATGAACTTCTCAGATGGTTTCAAAGGTTTATTCGAGAACTTATATTTTTTTCATTAAAAAAATGGGACTGGTGGGTGAGGGGGAAGGGGTTGAAATGTAGGGCTATACGTTCTTATATGCAAAAAAAAATATATTAAAAAAAACATTAAAAGAAAATACCCTAGATCTAAATTAAAGCGCCACCTACCGGGTCTAAATGTGAATGTAAACAATCCAGGGACCCACTCATATAAAATATAAAATACATAAAATAGGTCCACCGTTTAGGAGTACTTCAGTAGCATACACACGTACAGAAGAATCGATCAATAAAAACAACATCTCTATAGTCGAATAATTTATTTAAACTGAAGTCAAGATAAAACCGTCCTACGATTGGTAACAAATGCAACAACATCAATCAAAATAGTCAATCATATAGATCAATATAAAGAGTCAATCAACATATATTAATTAAAATAGTATTTGTAACTAAAAATAACCTTAGTAATCGATGGGCATATACATATATTACTTTTATATAACCGCTATACTGGAAAAGGGCACATGTATAAATGTCCCTGATGTTGCTTTTTTTTTTGCTCGATTATAAAATTATTTTTTTTTATTTATTTATCTATTCAAACTACAATAAAGCTAGAGAAACAAGCGAAAATTCAAACACTTTCAAATCAAAATTTACCTAGGGGTACAATCTGCATTGTTATTATTGAAGGTCAATGGCGCTATCACTCTCTCTTTTTGGTGGCAAATACTTCGATGATGAAATGTTTTCGGGGGGGCAGATCCATTAAGAAGGGTCACCGAGAAATCTCCCCGTTTTTACTTAAAACCCCTCTGTTAGAGCGTCCTACTATTTACATTTGCTAGTCAGTTTTTCTTTACATCGGAATCCAAACTCACTAATAAGCTAGATTACCAGTAAGTAAATATATTTACGAGGAAATTATAAAATGTACCTTTTCAACAAACCAGCACAACTTTTGAGACGTTGTTGCGCGAAGCCTTATTTTCTTATTTAAATTTCAGAGCTCCGAAGACGATCATATAATTTTGTTTATTTTTATTAATGGGAGAAGGAATTCTACTTAATGGTAATAATTTTGCAAAATAATCAAGCAGTTATATAAATTTTCTTCTTCTCCGTCGTTCCCTCATTACTGAGGATCGTGGTCACTAGACAACAGTTTGCCTACGAGGCTCCTCCACTTCGACATGTCTTCTGCATGGCGGGTCGCAGATTGTATTGACCCTTTTGTAACTTCTTTGATGAGGTCGTTCCATCTGGCCGGTGATCTGCCTCTGCTTCTTCTTCCCTCCACTTGACCCCCGGAAAGCATTTTCTCTAGATTCTCTGGGTTTCTCCTGGCAACATGACCGAAGAACTGCAGGACCCTTCTCATGCATACGGTGGAGAGCCTCACTTGGATGCCGAGTTCTTCCAGGACAGATTTGTTGGTGCGGCGTGCTGTCCATGGGATACCTAGCATTTTACGCCAACACCACATCTCCAGTGCATCGATTTTGGTGCGTATACGAGCCTTCAGGGTCCATGTCTCCGATGCATAGAGAAAGATCGAGAAAACCAGAGCTCGAACCAGCCTGACCTTAGTCCGCTTACTTATACCCCGATTCTTCCAGAACCTTTCTAGCTTGCTAATGGCCGATCTTGCCATCTGGCTTCTGCGTGAGACCTCCTTTTCGCAGTTGGCTGAGTTTGTTATCAACGAGCCATTATATATATATATATATATATATATATATATATATATATATATATATATATATATATATATATATATATATATATATATATATATATATATATATATATATATATATATATATATATATATATATATATATATATATATATATATATATATATATATATATATATATATAGATATATATATATATATATATATATATATATATATATATATATATATATATATATATATATATATATATATATATATATATATATATATATATATATATATATACATATATAATGGCTATATATATATATATTATATATATATATATATATATATATATATATCTTAATATATATAAATTACGTGTCACGTTGTTTGTCCGCGATGGACTCCTAAACTACTTAACCGATTTGAATCAAATTTGCACACCGTGTGCAGTTTGATCCAACTTGAAAGATAGGATAGCTTACATCTTAATTTATAGTCGCAATATTATTTTATTGCAAATTATTTTATTCACAATTATCTGTTAGCTCCAAACGATGTTAACAGATGGCGATAACCGTTGACTGGATTGAGTAAGTAATCAATAGGTGGCGCTGCTATGTTAAACCTACAAACGTATCATATCTTAATATATATAAATTACGTGTGATGGACTCCTAAACTACTTAACCGATTTGAATCAAATTTGCACACCGTGTGCAGTTTGATCCAACTTGAAAGATAGGATAGCTTACATCTTAATTTATAGTCGCAATATTATTTTATTGCAAATTATTTTATTCACAATTATCTGTTAGCTCCAAACGATGTTAACAGATGGCGATAACTGTTGACTGGATTAAGTAAGTAATCAATAGGTGGCGCTGCTATGTTAAACCTACAAACGTGTCATATCTTAATAGGTATATATAAATTACGTGTCACGTTGTTTGTCCGCGATGGACTCCTAAACTACTTAACCGATTTGAATCAAATTTGCACACCGTGTGCAGTTTGATCCAACTTGAAAGATAAGATAGCTTACATCTTAAATTTGCACACCGTGAGCGGTTTGATCCAAATTGAAAAATAGGATAGCGAACATCTTAATTTATAGTCGCAATATTGTTTTATTGCAAATTATTTGTCTATTATTTGACATTCAAAATTATCTGTTAGCTCCAAACGATGTTAACAGATGGCGATATCTGTTGACTGGATTGAGTAAGTAATCAATAGGTGGCGCTGCTATGTTAAACCTACAAACGTGTCATATCTTAATATATATAAATTACGTGTACCGTTGTTTGTCCGCGATGGACTCCTAAACTACTTAACCGATTTGAATCAAATTTGCACAGTTTGATCCAACTTGAAAGATAGGATAGCTTACATCTTAATTTATAGTCGCAATATTATTTTATTGCAAATTATTTGTCTATTATTTGACATTCACAATTATCTGTTAGCTCCAAACGATGTTAACAGATGGCGATATCTGTTGACTGGATTGAGTAAGTAATCAATAGATGGCGCTGCTATGTTAAACCTACAAACGTGTCATATAATCTTGGACGCACCAGGTGGAACCGGTAAGACATTTTTAATATCTTTGATTCTTGCCAAAATACGGTCGCAACAGAAAATCGCATTGGTAGTTGTATCGTCAGACAGACCTTACCGGTTATAGGTACCTCGCTCTACTTTCGCGGAAGAGATTAATGCATGTTTGAAACAATCATTCTCATGGCGAAGTGTTGAAACACTTCGATTGACCATAAACATGCGCGTATGATTGAAAAATGATCTATCAGCACAGATATTTTCCTAGATATTGGGAACGGTAAAATAGAACTGCAACCAAATACGCAATGCATTAAACTGCCAGACAATTTGTGCACTGTTTTTCAGGAAAAAATGAATTCATTCAGTGTTTTTTTTCGTATATACAGAATAATTACTTGAATCATAACTGGCTCAGTCATCGGGCGATTTTAGCAGCCAAAAATGTTGATGTTGACGAAATTAACTTCCATATACAACAGTTGTTACCAGATACAGCTGTTGTTGATGAAAATAAAAGTGTAAATTTTCCAATTGAATTTTTATATTCACTAGATATGCCTGGAATGCCACCACATAATCTACGATAAAGATTGACTCCACTATTATTCTCCTACGTAATTTGAATCCACCTCAATTATGCAACGGTACGCGTTTGGTCATCAAAAAGATCACCGGAAATATTCTTGAAGTAACCATTAACTGGGAAGTTTAAAAAAAAGTGGTCCTGTTGAAACGTATTCCAATAAATAATAATACCGTCAGATTCTACCATACTCTTCAGAAGGCTACAGTTTCTAATTCGTTTAGCTTTTGAATTCGTCTATAAATAAGTCTCAAGGCCAAACAATGTCCATTTGTGGTTTAGATTTGGAAAATCCATGTTTTTCTCATGGGCAAATATATGTTGCATATTCACATGTAGGGAAACCGTCATATCTATTTGTGTTAGCTAAAGACAGGTTAACCAAAAATATTGTGCACCGATTAGTGCTAAATTAAATTGAAATTAAAAGTATTTATAATTCGAATTAATAAATATTATTGTTAAAGATTTAAGACTATCTGCCCTACCTACCTCATTCATAAGTTTAAGTGTCACACGTTATTTACTAACAACTTTGTAATATACTCATTTGTTACAAACGTGAATAAAAATAATAATACATTTTTAAATTAATTCTTTTGTATTGATTTTTGCTTAATATTTTAATCAATCGTGTTCAAAGTCCTTCCCCCTCAAATCCCAATCCAGTGGATTTTTATACCAGCAATAACGTTTCCGTCTTCGTTCGTAAATAATTATTTCATTGTATTAAGGGGTTACGGCAGTAGAAAATCTGTCATGGAGGTCGCCATATTTTTTTACAAATGGCATCTATGTAAAAAAGCATGGTGGTCCCCATGAATGATGTTCTCCTACCGTTCCTCTTAAATAGTTTACTACAATGTAATATAACAAAAAAGCCACAGCAACGCGTGGCCGGGTCTGCTAGTATATATATATATATATATATATATATATATATATATATATATATATATATATATATATATATATATATATATATATATATATATATATATAGATATATATATATATATATATATATATATATATATATATATATATATATATATATATATATATATATATATATATATATATATATATATATATATATATATATAAATACCTATATATATATATATATATATATATATATATATATATATATATATATATATATATATACCTATATATATATACATATATATATATATATATATATATATATATATATATATATATATATATATATATATATATATATATATATATATATATATATATATATATATATATATATATATATATATATATATATATATATATATATATATATATATATATATATATATATATATATATGTATATATATATATATATATATATATATATATATATATATATATTATATATATATATATATATAAATGAAATGATAAAATAATGAAAGGGCACTTATCTGGTCTGTGGTGACCAGGAGTGACTCCACGCCTTTTTCTTCTCTTCTTTCAGTATTTGCTAGGTGTTTCCTGCTGTGGTATTGGAACCTGAATGTCTCCTACAGCGGCAACACAACAAAGCGAGACGAGAATGAATGCTGGAAAATAATAGGCGATTAGTGTTTCTTAAATATTAATGATTGTTATAAAATGTATATCAATATTTCGGCTCAGCCGTCGTCAAGATATGTGACATTTCTGAAATCGAACAATTCTTTGAAAATTTAAATTCAAGGAATCGAACAAAAAGAAATGGATTAATAATATTTTACACGATTTAGTTAAGGTACCATAACCAACCGTGCAAAACGTTATTTTAAATGAATGATTATAAATTAAAATAAAAAGCATTTGATGATTATGATAATATGTTAAACCTTATTAATTTTGCCTATTGAGACCGGAACCTTTGCAAGCGCCTAAAATATAAATATAAGCTAATTCCCAAGATTTGACGTCCCTTTCTTTCGCATTATCACCAAGGCATTTTATTATTTTAACTTTAAAACATTGATCAAAAGATAAATTATGCGCCCTGGCATGCAAAGATATTGGGAGTTGGCTTTCATTTCCTACACTAGCCCTATGATTATTTAGTCTAATATTAAGTGGTGTTGTTGTTTCACCGATATAAAAGGCATCACAAGTCCTGCACAGAAGTTGATATACTATATTTTTTGAAATACAACTGCAATGAAAGGGAACCCTGTAACTATTAGTAGTATTTGGACTGGTAAAAAAAGGACTTAGATCTAACAGAGGACACGTTTTACAACGTGGACGACCACAAGGTTGAAGACCAAAAGTATTATTACCAATAGAGAAATTTTGATTATTTTTTGTTTTGTTTAATATTGATCTAATATTAGGTGGTTTGCGGAAAGATAAAATTGGCGGTGAATCTAAGAGATCCTTAGTGGATGCATCATTAGAAATGATGGGGAATAAATCAGATAATATATCTCGCAGTTTCTCAGCACCAGGAAAATAAGTGGTGCTAAGAAAGATTTTATTATATTTATAATTATTATATTTTTTTAAATTCAAATTTTGAAAAAATTGTTCTATCAGAAATGTCATAGAGATGAATACGACTAGTGTCGAAATATTCTCAGTCATATAATTTCTTCTAAAATAAGTTACTAACATCCATTTCTGTTACAGAAACCATCCTCCTATACTTATTACATCCAAGGGCATACAGTAATTCGGCTGCAATAACTAAGAACATCGTAAGTTATCAATTGCGGAAACAGGTGCCGCTGCCCTAAGTATTTAAAGAGGACATTAACCATCGTTTAAATGTTTCTGGTCCACCAGGACCCCAGATAAGTAACTTTTCATGAATCTAATTTTATATATTATTGAAAATAATTTAAAAAAATTTACACCCTTAAAATATCAAAATATAAACAATTTTACACTTTTTACTTACTTATTTTGCTATCACATGTATCACTATGAACGAATATAATTATTGGTTAAATCAGGTTAATTATCATTCTCGTAAAGCATCACAATTTACAGGACATGTAGAATATCTGTCAAAATGTCTAAATAATCATATATGTCCCAAAGGGTTAATACCTAAATTTCCTTTCTCAGCTATAAGTCCAGAAATCCAATATAATTTCCACACTTTAAGGTTTAATTATGCAATGGAGATTACATTTGTTTTACACAATGAATACAAAGTTTTGGTAGATAAACATTTAAGGTCTCTTATATATTATGTTGATTTGATAGAAATGTATTCTCCAATGCATTATATATATGCTAGTGAAATAGTTAGCAGTTCTGTAATTGATTTAAACAATATTAGGCTAAAACACGAAAATAAGTTTCATAATTTACAAATTTTTCACAAAATCAACAACTCTACACAACAAAATTATACAAGATATAATTCAAATCCTGTTTCAAATTATAACAATAACGAAGACATTCCCTTATATTCATCACAAAACAAATTCTCAGCTAATCGTCATTTTATAAACAATTATTCTCATGCAGATATGCATCCCGAACCTACTCAAGTTCCTTTAGAAATCCCAATTATTGAAAATTTGATATCATCAGTTACAAATTCTAATGCTGCACAGGTTCCTATAAATACCGATAGACTTGTCGTAAAAAACTTGTCCTCAAAAATTATAAACCATAATGAATATTCAGTTTTATCTAAAGGGCTAAATTTCACACCAACTCCCAAAGTTGACCATTTCAGTTTTGGAAATGATATAGCAAAATTTTGTCGTAATTTGAGATGGCGTGAGTTTTGGCATTCAAGGGACAATAATGGTAATAATAGTAAATTACATGACGCACTGGCAAAATTTCGACAATATTCTAATAAAGAGCCACCCTCTCTTCCAAAAAATCATCCTGTAGAAATATTTATTACAGTTTTAATGAACAAAGTTACACAACCAACATTTTTAAACAGCCTCAAACCTACACCTAACTTAACATCTGATGAACTTTCAGCTCTTAACAATCTAAGCAAAGATACCAATATCATCATTTTGCCAGCTGATAAAGGTTCAACTACAGTCATCCTTAATAAAACAGACTATGTAGCTGAAGGTTTGAGGCAACTCAGAGACGAAACTTCCTATAAAAAATTATATAGTGATCCGAATCAAAATTTTGCTAATACAATAAAAAAATATATTGAACAACAAAAAACCATTGAAAAATTATCAGATGAAGATGTTAACACTTTAATTCCTAACCCTATCAGAACACCAAATTTTTACTTATTGCCAAAAATTCATAAACCTAATAATCCAGGAAGACCGATAGTAGCTAGTTTTAACTCACCCACAGAAAGAATTTCAGCTTTTGTCGATTACTTTCTACAGCCATTTGTAAAAAATCTAAAGTCACACATTAAAGATAGTTACCATTTCATCGAGATTCTAAAAAATACCACAATTCCTAAGACTGACAACTTATTACTTGTTACAATTGACGCTGTCTCTCTTTATACTAATATTCCCCATGATTTAGGCTTAGAAGCGATTTCCCATTACCTTAATCAAAGGCCCAGCCCCCAAATTCCTTCTACAAATTTTCTTTGTAAGTTGGCTGAATTCGTCCTTACTAAGAATGCTTTTTCTTTTGAGGATGAATTTTATCTCCAAATTAAAGGTACAGCAATGGGAACAAGAATGGCCCCTTCTTATGCGAATCTTTTCATGGGGTTATTAGAAAATAAATTTCTTCTTACTCAAAATTTACAACCACTAATGTGGTATAGGTTTATTGATGATATTATATTGTTTTGGCCACATGGACATGACACACTCACTGACTTCCTTACAGATTTAAATAATTTCGGACCCTTAGATTTTACATACACTATATCAGAAAATCAAATTACATTCTTAGACGTTGATCTAACTCTATCCGAAGGCACCATTAAAACTGCAATTCATATAAAACCTACAAACAAAGAGCAATACCTACATTTTGATAGCTGTCATCCGTTTCATACCAAAAAGTCAATTCCATATTCAATGTCCATTCGCGGACACCGTTTAATTAATAATAAAGAAAATCTAGATAAGTACCTTTCTAATCTTAAAAAATCACTAATAGAAAGAAATTATCCTGCCTCTTTGTTAGATAAAAATATAATAAATTCCGAAACAAAATTTTCACCTAAACCTAAATTGGTGTCAAATTTAAATCAAAATAAAATCTTTCTAAGTACTACTTATTTTCCTGGCACTGAGAAACTGCGACCTATTTTAGCAGATTTATTCCCTATTATAGCTAACGACCCATCAACCAAAGGTTTATTAGATATACCACCAATTTTATCATTTCGAAAACCTCCTAATTTAAAATCAATACTTAATAAAAATAATCGAAATTATCTTAGTAACAACAAAAATTTGGGCCTACAGCCTTGCGGTCGATCACGTTGTAAAACATGTCCTTTATTAGATCGAAGCATTTATTTTACTAGTCCTAACACTCCCAACAGTTATAGAGTTCCTTTTAATAGTAGTTGCATTTCAAAAAATATTGTATATCAATTACTTTGCCAGACCTGCAATGCATTTTATATTGGGGAAACAACTACACCTCTTAGCATTAGGTTAAATAATCACAGGGCCAGCGTAGGCAATGAAAGTCAACTTCCAATAGCATTGCAAGCTAAGGCACACAATTTAACTTTTGATAATTGTTTTAAAGTAAAAATTATTAAGTGCCTTGGCGATAACGCTAAAGAAAGAGACGTTAAATCTTGGGAGTTGGCTTTTATAAATATTTTAGGCGCTTGCAAGGGTCCCGGTCTGAATAGGCAAAATTAATACAGTAATTATATTTGTCCAGACATATTCATTAAAAGCTTATTAATATTTTTCATTTAAAAATCATTATTAATAATGTTTTTCAAGGTCGGTTATAGTGCATTTATAACGATATTGCAAAATATTATTAACCCATTTCTCTATGTTCAGTTTTTTTTAAATTCAAATTTTGAAAAAATTGTTCTATCAGAAATGTCATAGAGATGAATACGACTAGTGTCGAAATATTCTCAGTCATATAATTTCTTCTAAAATAAGTTACTAACATCCATTTCTGTTACAGAAACCATCCTCCTATACTTATTACATCCAAGGGCATACAGTAATTCGGCTGCAATAACTAAGAACATCGTAAGTTATCAATTGCGGAAACAGGTGCCGCTGCCCTAAGTATTTAAAGAGGACATTAACCATCGTTTAAATGTTTCTGGTCCACCAGGACCCCAGATAAGTAACTTTTCATGAATCTAATTTTATATATTATTGAAAATAATTTAAAAAAATTTACACCCTTAAAATATCAATATATATATATATATATATATATATATATATATATATATATATATATATATATATATATATATACTTTTTAGAATATATATATATATATATATATATATATATATATATATATATATATATATATATATATATATATATATATATATATATATATATACAACAAATACATACACATTATGTCTATGTATTTGTTGCTTTAATACCACTAAGAATATTAACACAAATTTAGCGGTAGAATAAAAGTATTAATAAAGTATTAAAGTATTAGAGTTTATGTATTTTAATTAAGACATCGATTTTATTGTGGTCGCATCTAGTGCCTAACTAAGGTGGCGCCGCCGCGCCGCAGGTATTAGGCAGTCCCATAAAAATAGTTCAAAGTCTATTGACTGTAAAGTAATTAGTTATTATTAGTGTAGAGGTTTTTTATATCACAGACAAACCATGTCTGGTTTTAGCGATATACCAGAATAAAGTTACATTCCCTCGACTTAGGTAGGGATTGTAAACGATCGCTACGTTTTCTTGAAAATACAGTCTTAGAGGCTCATCGTACAACGGCAATTAACTGCGCCTGAGGCAGAAGTTTTCAAATAACACCCCCTTTTAGCTACTCCCCTATCACTTCGCAGACGGCGGCAAAGCGCAGAAAAAATATATTTGTTTGCCTAGCATGGGAAAAAACTTTGTCACCCCGACTGGCTAATGGCAATTCTACCGATCCATTATAATAATATGTAAAGAAATGTAAGCTTCGCTGATGTAATGGTGTATCGTAGAAAAGAAAAAATAAGGTTAAATTGAGAAATTGTGCCGGTAATATTATTCTTCGCTATTTGATATATGTATATTTGGTAATGGTTAAAAATGGTTTAGCAAGAGTGGTAATGCATTGGTATATTATTAATATAAAGATTTTGTATAAAGGTATATAATAATATAAAGATAGTATTATAGAAATGCGTATTGTTCCTCTTTAGTCATAATAATATATTTGGAGTTACATGAAAAATTTTGTTGGTGTATGCTTTTAATTCCTACATTAATGTATCCCGATTTTATTCGTTAGATAGCCTTAATAATATGCTCTCGGAAGAGAGCAAAATTACGATTTGTCAGTCTGTTCTTCTTTCTCTTCTGGATTATAGATATATCGCGTTTCTCGACCTAACAGAAGAGCTACCCAGCAAAGTTTAGCGTCTACAAAACGTCTGCATTCGATACATACATCGAGATGAAGTATAGAGGGAAGCATCACTGGCTGGCGACAAGGGAGATAAGAGACATGGAAGTTCTCTGCCGCTTTCCAGGATCTTGGAGAACGTCGCTCCCGATGATAAATTTAGGCAAAACAGTGCTGATAAATTTCTCAAACATAAAAGAAAAACAGTTAGCCCTTAATTATTCTGTCGAGATTGCCAAGTCCACTAAATTTCTAGAAATTCACACCGATGAGGATATGTCATAGAAAAGCCATATAGACCAGATTAGGTCCAAATTATGTTCAGCTTGCTATGCGGGCTCCAGATTAAGAAAGACATTGAACGAAAGAGAAATTGTGAGTGCATACTATTCTCTGGTTGAAACCCTTTTAGGATATGGGATTTTATTGCGGCCAAATGCCACAGTTATTAAAGAGGTATTTATTTTGCAAAAACGAGCCGTGAGAGCAATACGCGGATTAAATATGAGAGAACCTTGCGAACCACTATTCCGCGAACTAAATATCCCCACCGTTTTGGCTATACTTATTTACGAAAGCCTGTGCGAATTCTATAAAAATAAGGGAAATCACTACTCACGCCCACTTACATTCCCACAATACAAGGTAAAAATCGAATGACACACACAATTCTATACCTACGACGTCACAATTTCGAAGGACAACTCAATACAGAAGCATATTTTTTTATGACAGTTTACCAGAGTAATTAAAATATATACACACATATGCACTATTTGAAAAAATCGGTTGTAACCCCCAAGACTTTTCTGTCAAGTAGCCAGGAATTTAATTTATCTGAATATTAATATCATAAATCCTACCACACCCCCCCCCCTACCTAGCGTCACCCTTTAACCCTCGAAAATCCGAATTGAAATCGAATTCGAAAATACTTTCCGAATTTTCCAACTTTTCCGACTTCTTTTTCATTTTCGTCTTGTTTGCCTTTTGCGACTTTTTTAACTTTTTTTGTCATTTTTACCTTTTTATACGTTTTTTTTAAATTTTCGACCTTTTTGACTCTTGACTTTTTCGACTTTTTGACTTCGACTTTATGACTTTTTGAATTTTGTGTCTGCTGTTGAGCGTTGAAGAGTTCCTTCGTCGGAAGCCAACCCAGGGTACATCAGCCATGTCATGGTGAAACTTGAATATTGCTATGATAGCAACTATGTTTGTAGCAATTATCATAATTGCTATGATTGCAACCAATTATGATAATTGAATGCGTACACAAAATTTTGGGTCTCTGCTGTTGACCGTTGAGGAGTCCCCTCATCGGGAGCCAACCCAGGATACATCAGCCATGTCATAGTGAAACTTGGAAGGGCTATCATAATTGAATGCGTATACAAAATTTTGGGTCTCTGCTGTTAACCGTTAAGGGGTTCCCTCGCCGGGCGCCAACCCAGGGTACATCAGCCATGTCATGGTAAAACTTGGAAGCTGCTATCACAATTGAATGCTTACACAAAATTTTAAGTCTCTGCTGATGACCGTTGAGGAGTTCCCTCTTTGAAAGCCTCAACGGTCAACCGCATGAACACGAAATAATGTACAGCATTCAATAATTATGATGTTACAAGTTCCACTATGACAGGGATGCTGCACCCAGCGCTGGCTCTGGACAAAGCATTTTAATAAAAGCTTGTTTCTAAAATTATGTTTTTATGTACTATTAACTTATTAATAGTAAAATAAAATATTTTTGAAATATTGAATTGTAAATGTTTCTACCGCTGCAGAAATATCGCTGTCTAGCGAGCATAATTTTATCTGAAACAGACAAAATAAACTAAGATATTGATTTTTACATATTTATTTTGTAGATGAACTAAAAGAAATAATTGAAAATTATAATTTTTCAACGAGTTAAATGAAATCGATTTTCGTTCTAAAAATGTGTGTTTAACTAGTAAATAAAAAGGTATATAAACAATTCTTATATATTTTTTAGTTCATATAAAAAAGAAATAAACTTTCTTTTTTTTGAACAATATGATCCGTCTACTAGTTTTTTTCATCACCGCAGCAAAACTGAATAAAACGATTTTAACAAAAACGCGTTTATAATTTTCTTTAAAGAAAAGTAGTATTTTTTAAACTTACTGAAATCTGAGACTAATCAGCTATTCCAGAGGTAAAAGATTCATGAATGGTTTGTTGGCCTTCTAAACCAGGCTCCCAAGTAGTTACGGATACCATGTTTTTTATCGTGCAAAAACATCTTCAGCAGCATCAGCAAAAGCTTCTTGAAAAATGAAGACAGCTATTCCATTATTAAAACAAGTTTACCGTATCTCTATTCAAGCAATGTAAATTTATTCCTGTAACTCCTCTAACCTAACCGCTATTAAGCGCCAAAGCGAAAGGAACTATTATACCAAATCGCATTTTTCCCCTTCCTTGGATTTAATCTTTCTTCTGTCTGCCTTTTAATGGGTCACATTTAACATCCGCGGTCTCCAAGACTTGCCATCATTACCGCACTAATGCTTTCCATTTTCTAGCATATTAAAAATGTTAGATAAAGCGAATAGTGGAGTGTCTTTTAGTTTAACAACGCCGCTGATTCTCTTAGGTGGTATAATTTATTCGCTTTTATACTTCTAGACGCAGCTGCAATTTTTACTACACCATCAATAATAATGACAAAACACAGCATTCTAGGATATAATTATATACTCTACTTGAATCGTTATATTGAGAAACAACATAAGTCATCAATTTGGACAAAATCACTTTTTCATTAAATTCTGTTCTCTGGGTCTAGTTCCACATAATAGAGAGAAACCACACATGTCTACTCAGTAGTTGTGGAGTTATGGCGTGCGAAATATTGAGTTATTTAGAGAAACACCTTAAGTCACTGACTTGTGTTGTTTCTCCGTAAATTCATTTGGCAACACTGTATGACAGCTGTCAGTAGAGTTCTTGTTATTTTGAGGTTATTACATTACCGTTGCATCATAGGTTGCTGTCTGTGATCGTGAGTGTTTTATCAAGAATATATACTATAAAAATGAGTACTGGAGACAGTTCTGATGATGAGCCCTCAGCCAAACGACGCAAAGAACTAAGTAAGCAACGGCGGTCAACTATAATCAAAACAGCTCGTGTCAAAGGACAGTCTTATATAAACTATATGGGGAAACGAGTAGAAGGAAAATGTGCAGCTACAGATTATGCAGATGACTGCAAGTAAGTAATTTGCTTGCTTTAAATTTGCTCTAAACTCATAATTTTAACTGATTGTATTATAATAAAAGAATTAGATTTGCACTAGGTTCCTGCTGTTCATCGTAAAATGTATGCTTTTTTTATTCAGATGCAGAAGGAAATGTTTTTCCTTAATATGTGAAGATGAAAGGATCTTAATTTATTCGAAGTTTATAAGCTTTAATACGAAAAATGAGCAGGATACGTACCTGCAGAGCCTCATTTCTACGAATCCTATCAATAAACGACGAAACAAACCTGAATGTGAATCCACGACGCCTAAAAGAGGAGTAACGTATATATACGAGATCTCCACGTCATCAGGTAAGTATCAAGTCTGCAAGGCTGCTTTCACGAAAATACACGGCGTCACCAATGAGCGTGTACAAAGACTATGTCATCTACTATCGCTAGGAAAAGCTCCGCTCGACAAAAGAGGACTAAACACACCTGGTAACGCTAAAAGTGCGATTGTTCTACAATCCATCAAGGGCCACATAGAATCTTTCCCAGCGAAGCTCTCACACTATTCGACCCGGGAAGTCCACTACTTGGATGCAAATTTGAACTTGTTATTAATGCATTCAATGTATCAAACTAAGTATCCAGATAAGCAGGTAGCATACTGTACGTATCGCAAAATATTCAAAGAGCATTTTTCTCTTCGCTTTGGTAGACCGCAAGTTGATACCTGCTGCACGTGCGAGGAACTGAACATTAAGATAAGTAGCACGTTTTTAAATGACACGGCCAAACGTGTTGCAGTAGCGGAGAAAATGGTGCACCTAAAGCGTTCTAAAAAGTTCTACGCTGAGCTGAAGAAAATAACATCAATGGTTCAATCTGATGAAAGTGGAGAGATTGGAGCAATCTGTATAGATTTTATGCAAAATCTGGAACTTCCTAGAATTCCCGTACAGGAAACCTTTTATCTAAGGCAGCTGACTGTCAATGTATGTTGTATACATAATTTAAAAAACAATACTGCCACTTTCATAGTGTACCACGAAGGGATAGGAGGGAAAAGCCCCAATGAAGTATGTTCTTTCCTGTTTAAATTCATATCGGAACACCTAAAAAACGTCAAGCACTTACACATATTCACAGATGGATGTGGTGGACAGAACAAAAACCACACTTTGATCAGATTGTGTTCTGCACTAGTGTCACTAAAACTGTTCCAATCTGTGGAGCAATACTATCCCGTTCGAGGACATTCATTCCTCCCCTGTGACCGGGACTTCGCCGTTTGGAAAAGAAAAATCAAACGCCAGGACCGAATATTTACCATAAAAGAGTACGCTGAGTTGATACTAGCTTCTTCTACCAAAAAATCATTCACGGTCATATTGCCTACATCGAAGGATATAATCGAATATAAAAAATGGTGGCCAATATTCTATAAAAGAAATATGCTATCTGTGGAAACGATTGGCCGCAATGTGAGTAAAGAAAACAAGGTATCGTTGAAGATAAGCAAGTATTGCTACTTCCTTCATAGTATCGAAATGCCCGGTCTCCTCCAAGCTAAGCCATACATAGGTGGCTTGTTAGGTGACACTTTCATGCTACGCAATTCCAACCGCCAAGATCTCTTCCTGCCATCCAAACATGCTTATCCAAAAGGAAAAATACCTATCAACAAAAAAAAATGGCTGATTTACTAAAACTCGAGACATACTTACCACAAAAAAGGCGTGTCCAAAACTTCTACAAACAAATCTACAAATGGCCTGTTACTGACAAGGAAAGCGGGGATATTGCCGAAAATTATAATTAGTCTAGGAGAGCAATCTATAGTTTATAATTTAGTTGATTTGAGATTGCTTGAAATTAAAATAAAAGAATAAAAAAATATTGTAGTCATGACATGTTTTATTTTGCCCGTTTTTTTGAAAAACAACATATGTCATCCGACTTTAAAAATTAAAATAAAAAAAACCAGAGACCCCATTTCTTTCTTTCCTTAATAAATTTATAAAAATATGCTATATGTATCAAATCAAATTTATTCTTTATATACTACCATATAAATATTTTACAGGAAACAGTTTTTTGTGTCTCCTGTAAAATTTACTTGAAGTGACTTATGTTGTTTCTCAATATAACGATTCACTTGGTAACGCAATACTTGGTATCCCTATACTTGGTATCACGTTACCCTATATCTGTATGACAATGTCTAAAACGGTAAATCAACATCTTAACAGCAATAAATAATCTCTAAAAATTAACTACCAGGTTGATTTTTGGGAATCAGTTGAATCACCGGACTTAGACTATTCATGGATGAAAAGATGTTCTGAAATTTATATACAGGATGAGTTTTTAATTGATGATGATTATGATGATGTCCTCCTCAACGTGATCCGACGACGGTGACCTCTTGGTTGAAAGGACTTCTTCGAAGATGCGCGCGGAAGTGACTCGTGAAGCCCAGTTATTAACACGCTTTTATTAGGTCGACCTGTATGTAACTATATAATGGAATTTATAGTAACTAATTTAACCATTTTCCAAGGATCGTAGCGTCATGAAAATTGGCAGCTGTATGTAGTTCTGATGACAATACAATAATATGGCACTGTCGAACTGATCTGATGATGGAGTCGGAAGATATGAACTGGAACTTCGTGATGGAACATCGTATATCATAGCTGTGTTTGGACTTGTTAGAAAAGTCTTGGAATGAACTTTGACCACGATTAGGGTTCAAGGTCTGATGATGTGGTTTTTACGTGCATTTATAAAAGCGTGTTTTTAGTGTTTTTTTAAAACTATTAATTTATTTTTAAAATGTCCGATTACAATGACTACAGTAGAGTTCACCGAAGTTATTGTAAGTGTATGTGTAGTTTGGCTTTGGGCGAGTTTTGCTCTGTTGGCGGTTCGAGTCAAGGTTTTCAAGTCGGGTTTCCTCAAACTCTTTAACTTTTGTAACTGTGGAGCGCCACATGCTGCGTTTGTGAGCAGCTCTCTCCCAGCTCTCTCCTAGCTGTCAGGTGGAATGCCACTGGCGGTTAAGGGCCTTTTCAAGGCATCTTTATAAGGTAGATGCTGTCCGCCGACTTTGCGTGCGCCTTTTGAGACTTGGGCATAAAAGCCTTTTCAGAGTTGGGCAGACGTCTTACATACGCACTACATGCCCACACCACCTCAGCTAGGCTTTCATGAGCAGCTGGGCTTTTATGAGTTGAGTTTTTAATTAGACATCCTACGTATCGCAGGGTGTCCTAAAGTACAAGTCATTTCATGCCATTTCAAGACATTTTTTTGGCCAGTTTTAATGTTATTAATTAGTGTTATATGTAATTTAATACTACGAAGTGAAGTGTTACGTCATCGACTATATTTCATATGGTCTAGAGAGGTGGATGGGGAGGAGAACCCAACCATCCGCCACCACAGTAGTTTATGAACTGAGGTCAATTGGTCTACCGAATACTCAAGTAGGTACAGTGTTTTCCAATAACTTCCGGATCGATGTTGACCGCCTGTTCAATAAAACAAGCTGTGTGAGAGGTATTAACGATATTCTTTTTTTTTATTTGAAAAGCCCATGTATGCCATTACGTATGGATTATGACATCGCTCAAAGGCCCTCTGCGGATTCGCACGGTGGCACGGATCCGACAGATCCAATTTTCAATGACTCGGCATTAATCCAGTTGAATTTTAGCTATTTCCTGGGTTATTATAACGTTGAGGGTGTCGGTCAATTTCGGTTTATTAGTATAAAACTGCGACTTTAGAAATCACCACAAGAAAAAGTTTAGCGGGGTTAAATCGCACGATTTTGACGGCTAATTGGCGTTATCTCCACGATGGCTAACCATACACTCACAAACAGTCATTTCGATATTAAGGTTTTAACGTGCTGCTAAATCGTGCAACTTACCGTGGTGATTTGGCATCAGTGATTGAATAATAAACAAAAGATTTGACAGACGTTTCCAAAACAATGTGCCTGCCACAGACTATCAACTTATACATAGACAAACGACTACAGTCTGTAAATTGTCTAAATCGTCTCGGAAGGGGAGGGAATGGTAGTCAATATGTATATTATATATGTCTTCATAACGAAAAGAAAAAATGCGCCTTCAAAATACTTTATCTTCTCATCATTTGGTGGGCCGGACAGTAAAATCACATTAAGCGGTCACCGGTCGGCCACCTTCGGGGCAATTTTCCAATTGGCCCGGCGCGGCGCCGCTAAATAAAACAAACAAAACCCTCAATCAATCAAAAATTTGATTAGGGCGGGAGATGAATGGGCGCAGAAGGGAGTGAGGTTTGGACCTATTCTGCCCGATTGTCACAGTTATTAATCCCGACTGCGTCGCTGCGGCAATTATGAGCAGATTTATAACAGCCGCGCGTAATTTAGGGACGTTTTTCTGCGTGTGGCGCCGCACCGGACTTCGGCCGACCGAATTCGAGCGACAGTAATTTATGACACGATTTAGCTTCTGTTTCCGGACACTTTTACCAGAGTAGTAACACGGCTTTGAGTTTTTATTTTTACTTTCCCGGCCCAACAACCGGCCAGGAGTAGTTTATCTGTTTTATTTTACCACCTGGAATTTATTATGAAGACTACAAAGAACTTTCCTACATATTGTGTCCTTATTCATGAGTGTAGTAACATCTATTATTGGGTAGGCTTTAGGTGGAGATAGCTTCTTTAACTTTATATTGAATTTTTATTTATTTCAGAATTAATTACTATAAAACATTGATTAGCTTACAAAAATAACAGGAACCGAATGGCAAAACCTTAACCTTTTGCTTATTTGTTTCTGTCACCCAACTGGAACTAGCCCGTTCTAGGGTGGGCAGGACTCTAATATTACAATCAAGTTTGCTTGATTGCTTGATTGCTTACTAATGTACAAGTTTTAGTAAAAAGCTAATAACACTAAATTTCCCTAAAATGTGGTCTTCAGAATAAAATAAAAAAATAATAATAAACACATATTAAAAGATAATACAATAAATAAAATGCAATTACATTAAATAATCGGCAATAAATATAATATAAAATTCGATTAAATAATATAAATAAAGTTATATATGAGAAAAGAAAGAAACAGTCATTAATATTTAATATATGTTAAGTAATATAGGATTTAATATAAAAATACCTAGTCAAAAAAGTACAATTCCTTGTCAAAGTCAAATAATTTTTGGTAGTTAGTTCAATGTTAAAATATACTCAACATACATGTTTAAAAATTTGGGCACCTAAGTTTTATTAGACTATTATTTCTAGCATTTGATGTATGGTTAGTCTGTCGTGATTCAATAACCATTTCTTTAATTTATTTTTGAATTCCCTAACTGTCAAATTCATTTTTATTTCCATATTGATCAGATTGTAAAATCTCGGCGCAATGAAAGAGTAATGTCTTTGTCCAAATGATGTTTTCCTTCTGGGTATTATTAAGCTATTTTCTAAAACTTGTCTCGTTGGGCGCCAGTTCTGAATTATTGTCCAAAAATAGCCTTAAGAGAGATGTTTTTAAAAAAAGGTGCCTACAATCAAGAACTTTAGCTTCCTTATAAAGTTCATTAGTGGGATGGCGATATGGTCTACGTAGAATAATTTTTAATATAAATTTCTGCGGAACTTGCAATGGCTCTAGCAGGGTTTTACCACATCCACACCATCCAATTATGCCGTAAGTAATAAGCGATTCATATAAAGAATAATACCCAGTTTTTAATGATTGAATGTTCCTATAAAAGGGTTGTGATCAGAACGAATGTCGGCTTCAGGGTACGATTTAACGGATTTAAAACTATTGCGGTATCTCTTTTGAACAATTATGAAATCTATTTGATTTCTCATTATTTTTGTCGGTAAATCAGCACCCCTGCTGATTGTCGTCTTTATACGTGGAAGTCCCCACTTCCACGTATAAAGACGACGAGGTGGTAATTTGAAGAAGGTATTCATAACCACGAGAGATTCTTCTTCGCAAAACTGGACTAGATGATCTCCTCGGTCATTTCGCAATCCTAGGCAGTATTGTACAACGACGTAACTTGGATGTAACCTTCACCTATTTTTATATTAAAGTTACTCTTGATAATTGTACATTTCTGTTTTTTTAGTTTGGTGAGAACAGAATTGAGGTCTTTGTAGAAATCTTCCAAAGTGGTATCGCTTTTATCTGCTGTAGGAGCGTATATCTGAACTATGTTAACATTTATATGTTTGGCTTTTAACTGAAGTAACATAACACGGTCGTATATTGGCAGAACGTTGGTAACTGTATTTTTAAGTTGTTTCTTTATGAATTGTCATCATAACCGCTGTAGTATGTAGCGGTTTATTCGGTATTAATGTATATCTGTTCCCTTTCATTTTTCTTCACTTATTTCCAGTACGTCTATTTCAAATATTTCATTTCTTTTTCTGTATTTTTGCATTTCTCCTTATACATGCCTGGATCATTCCATGTCGTAATATTAATGGCCAACCCCTCGGGGATTCTTCGCACCCTTTAACCGTCTCAGCGTATATATCCGTGCTCAAATTCTTATGTATACAAATTTTCATGGCGATCGGTTGAACATTATATTTGATGTGCTGCAACGCCACCTAGTGGCGAGGTACAACAAAGTGAATAGCGCGAAGATATTATACAAACTAAAATGTCTATGTATACCAATTTTATGGCGATCGCTTAAACGGTGTATAACTTAATGTGCTGCAGCGCCATCTGGTGGCGAGTTACAATAAAGTTAATAGCGCGAAAATATTATGCGTGCTCAAATGTCTATGTATAGCAATTTTATGGCGACCGGTTGAGCGGTATAGAAGATAATGTGCTGCAGCGCCATCTGGTGGCAAGTTACGATAAAATTAATAACACGAAAATATTATGCGGGCTCAAATATCTATGTATACCAATTTTAATGGAGATAGGTTTGAGCGGAATAGAAGTTGATGAGCTGCAGCGCAGTCTAGTGGTAAGTTACAACAAAGCAGTTATCATAAAAACTCTTTCCATGAAAAAAAAACAATATATATGCCAACTTTCATGGTCGGACAGAGAGACAGAAAGAGAGACAGTAGGGCAGTGTCGACTGCAACGGGCGAACCCGTCGCCCCAGACTGGCATAACGATAAGTAATCATTCTTTCAGCTGTGGGATGAGCATAGAAGACTTAGAGACAAGACAATCTACTGTCTGGAACAAAGTGGATCTTGTGGACCAAGCTGCACGAAACCGTTCGCCAGAGAGACAGACAGACAGACAGACAGATATACAGATATACAGATATACCAATATCCATTTTTATAGATATATAGGATGAGTTGAAATTAACCGGCATTTTTTAAGGTGGTGAATCTGAAACGAGCAAACAATCAAGTTTTGATATTTAAAACAAAAAACAAAAAAGAACAGTTTTCTTTAATTATTATTTTCTAATTTGAAATTTTAAAGTAGGTACTTGACTTATAAATAAAAGTTTGACAAGGGTTTTGAACGCGCTGCGCCATCTAGCGGTAGGTAAAATATCGCTAAAAACAATATTAGAGAAATTTTACCTACCGATATATTAATTTATTGACATTTGGAGATTTGAATATTTAGACAACTATATTTACTTGATATTTCGACACTTAAGGTACCCTCTAACACTAACAATATTGCATACTTCTAAATTCGATTGAGCTTTTAGAAGTCATGGTGGAATGAAGAAACAGAAATATACATAGATAAAACCTGACCTCATTACACTCCTTTTACCACGCTTTTATTAGGTCGACCTGTATGTAGCTATGTAATGGAATCTAAGGTAACTAATTTAACCATTTTCCAAGGATCGTAGCGTCATGAAAATAGGCAGCTTTATGTAGTTCTGATGACAATACAATAATATGGTACTGTCGAACTGATCTGATGATGGACTCGGAAGATATGAACTGGAACTTCATGATGGAACATCGTATCATAGCTGTGTTTGGACTTGTTAGAAAAGTCTTGGAATGATCTTTGACCACGATTAGGTTTCAAGGTCTGATGATAAAGCCGGAAGATAGGCACTGGCATTCCATGATGGAATATCGTATCATAGCCGTGTTTGGACTTGTTAGAAAGGTCTTGTAATGAACTTTGACCACGATTAAGTTTCAAGGTCTGATGATGAAGCCGGATTTTTTGGTTTTTACGTGCATTTATAAAAGCGTGTTTTTAAAGTTTTTTTTAACTATTAATTTATTTGTTGGGTAGTAGTGTAAAAATATCGGGCGAGCTAAGCTAAACGCATTTAATCCTTTGTCGAAGTAATTATTCCAGCTAGATAGAGGCACTTTTGGTTGCTGATTCGAACCGGTTTCGATGCATGTTCTTCTTATCAGTTTTATTGTCGTAGCATCTACCACTAACAACACATAAAAAAATGAAGATTCCAATTTCGCTACTAATTTTCAGAAAATCGCAAACCGCTAGGTGAACAGCAATTACCGAATCGCGCACTGAATACTTAATGCATACATTAGTAATTATCCCATTACCGCAGATGCTTCTGGTCTTGTACTTGCGAGCGGCGAACTTCGCGCTTGCCGCGTAATTATATGAAATGTTCCGCTCAGGTAGGGGTTGAAATTTTAATTGCAAATAGGACAGAGGGTCGAAACGGATGGACGCCGCTAAAATATTTACGAAATTAAGGCAGACACATTTATTGCGCGAGGCAGATTTGATTTTTCAGCGCGGACACGATCGCTCCTTTGCGAAATTGGGTTTTATTGTAGCCTGGAAAGTGAATTCTCCGACGTAGGAATCATTTTAAATTCAAAAATTTCGCCGTTTAAAAATGTATGAACTAGAATTAAAGCTAATATCAAAACACCGCTATCTACCTGTTACGCTTATAGGTCTATTTATTTATTTATATAGAAAAATTGGTATAAAATTAAAATTTTAAAAAATTACTATAATTATGTACAGGATGAGTTTTAGATAACCAAGGTTGAATTAGCACGTATAAATAGGTAACATTTTTTATTATTTTTTTTATTTAAAAATGTGACAAAATAGCTTTCGGTAAAGTAGAAAACGGTAGATACAATTCCGCTAATATTGTTTCTTGCAATATTTTATCTACCGCTAGATGGCGCAGCGCTCTTAAAACCCTTGTCAAACTTTTATTTAATACAATTCAAACATTAAAACTCTTATCACAATTCAAACATGAAAAAACAAATGCCCTTAACTTTCAAAATAACGGAAAAACAATGGATTGTAATTTGGCGGCCCGATTATCTATATAAATTATCCATTCCATTGATGGAAAGAGGAAAAAAATATGAAAACGGTGATTTCCTGGTGTTTGGGCAAATCCCTGCACTTGTTGATAATGCGGGCACTTGCCCCAAATAAGATGCGTGGTTTTGCCCCATTTCACACTTTCAACATGGCGTCGTCTCCAACTATGTAAGCAAATGATATCAAGGAACTTGACACTCGAATGTGAAGCTAAACCAGGCGGTCAATCACCGTACTTTAATTGTGAAAATAGCTTAAACAGTTTTATAAAAACTCAGCTTGGAAGGACAAGAAATATTACATCAAAACACGAAAAAACAGACTTACCGCATTTTCCAGGCTCACGTGCGACCGAACTTCTTGAGGATTGGTGTGGAACTGGAAGTTGTTGAAACGGGTCGGCCATCTGGCGGCTATCGAAGTAATTACAAAAATTCCTTCCGAAAACCCCGTTCGTGAACTTGCCCTGTGCGGGGCTTTACCCCCACCTACCGTGCGTCCCGACGAACGCCTTTGTAATGCATTACAATGTCGATACTTGGATATCTGCGTGGGCCGAGTAGCGGGATATCTTGCGGCCATATCCGAGCCCTTACGACTCGTGACTTATTCGCTTCGATTTCAATTTTATTCTAAGAGAAGCTACTGTCTATACTGTGATTGTGATAAGGGAATGTCAAAATTTCCCAGAGCCCGACGAAGCTGTAGGATAAATAATATAAAATTGCCTTAATAATCAAATATTAGAAGTCCTATTTTTAGACCTAGGTCGTTTTGAGGTTTTTGGAATATATGTGATCGATAATGGCTCTTGAAAGATAGAAAAGATTTTATGATACTTTATTTTCTATTCGTTTCTCCGTCTACATTCTATGATCACAGTGAACACACAAAGGAGACTCGACAGAGAGACTTTTTAATCTGATATTGCACAACGCGATTCTCTAGGTTCGTTTCAAACTCCGTTTGTATCTTGTTTTGTTTGCTGGGACTTTCGTAATGCATGGTATTTAAAGGATTAAGTGGAAATTGCATTTGCATTGTTTGTAATTTAGAGTGCTTTTTGTAAAGCCGTAAAAAGCCATTTGGACAAATCAAAAGTAGGTGTAATTAAATTATATACAATATCATTACATTTCGGTATATTGGTTAAAGTTGTATTTTTTATGGGTTAAAGTTATATTAAGCTGCTCAAAATATCCAATTTTACCACTGATTATAACATAATACCAGGGTACTTTTATACCATAATATGATAATACCAGAGCATTCGATTGCTTAATGCAGTAGGTACTACGTTTCGGCATATATATAGAGTTGTCAACTACAACGGGCGAACCCGTTACCTCAGGAAGTTTTAACGATCAGTCGTTCTCTCTCCCGTGAAGTGAACGCAGAAGACTTGGACAAAACCATCCACCGTCAAGCTCCGCCACATGCCCGCATGAGGCCAACGCTTTAACCGCGAGATAGCCAGGAGTGTTACCCAGCGGGCTTACACTCACGCCCTTGCTTCCAATTGCGACCAAATTACTCCGGTCTCTCGATTAGTTACGAGTTCCAGGTCGCTTGCGCGGTCCTCTTTGTTACGAAGCGGTGAAACGGTGTATACCGAATATATCGCGGACCACAGCATCCTTTGCCCGGCTGTTCACCCAGGATCGGGTAGCCGATGGTCGTTTCAAGAGTAGTCTCTATAGGAAACAGTACTGCTTCCAGACTCCCCCGACTGTTAGTCAGAGTGCACAGTCGATTGGCTTACACCGCATGGTGCGCAGACCGTCCAGGAGCGCCAGAAGGTTGATTCCTAAGGGAAACTAAGGGAGATTATTAAATATTTCAGGAAAATACTTATATACATACCTACTTCAAAACTGAAACAGGTGGTTCTTAAAAAAAGTCATACAGTGGTTGACTAGTAAATGAAGAACGGAAACTGAATGTATTCTCATGACATTTTAAAAATAGCAACACATTTACACACACACACACACACAAACTATACACACCCTTAAATCTCTAACAATATACATAGTTACCTACACATATGTAAACAAGGGTGAATTCAGCTTTAATTTTTATAAAATAATATTTATTTGAATTTATTTTATAATATTTTTCCAGTATTTTTATTATTTAACCCTTGGAGTAAATGGGTATTTTCATGGATGCATCTGTCTCTTGCAGGATTTTCGGCGACATCGACCTTAAAGTACTATAACTACGAAACTACTACACCAATCATAAAAAGAACAACTGCACAATGATTGCATTGAAATTTCGAATATAGAAATATTTTGTAAAACAATTAGATAATTATGAATAAATATGAGAACGTCAAAGAAGTGAAAAAAAACGCGGAACCAGATCTGGTCGTATCATACTCAACGGATAATTGTTTCAGAACCAGATTTGGTCGTATCATACTCAAGGGGTTAATGAGTATTTAGATTTTTGGATGATTATTTTGTGTATTTTATTTTTTTTAATGTATTTTTATTTGTAAATTTCTTACCATATATTTTCATAAAACTATATTTTTTCACTTTTTTTAAATATTATCATAAAGTTGGCGTTTATCTTGGAACAGGCACTGCCTAGTTAGGAGCGACGCAAAAATGATTGTGTGAAAATAATTACTATATATTTTTCCAAAAATAAAATTACAGCTCCTATTATTTTAATATTGTGTACATCAATACGCAATTTTTAATCTGATATACAGGTTTTAATAGGCCATAATTACGCACTTTATTTTATAGATAGACTATTAGATAGCTTCCTATCTCTCCATATTATTTCTGTGACCGATAAAGCCGATTAAGAAATGCGATAAATGGCACTAATAAATGAATGTTATTATTGTTATTATTGGTTAAATTATTGGGTTGTATAATCAATCAATCCTTTATTCCATTCATATCAATGGTATTCTTGATGGATATATAAATTGCTATTAGTTCCGCCATACAATGCTATCAGCGCCACTTGCATGTCGCCGAACATCCTGATATGATGTTAAGCAATCTAATATCCTATATAATCAATGTTTACACTTTTCACATATTTTAATTGATTAGTAATTTAAAATAACAAACGCCGCTCATCGCCGAAACGTCGCGTCGAATACTACGCACCCGACGCGACGTTTCGGCGATGTTGCGATCGCCGTTCTTCCAGGTAGATTGAAGTGCTTTCAATTATTATCTGTTCTTCTGCCGGTAGGCGAAAACTGTTGCTGTTACTACGCAGATATATGGGGCGGTGGTATTTGAAACTGCACCCAGTGGTTATTGCAGAATGAAAATCCTATTGCTTGTTTGTCACATTTCACAATGGGCGGGTTTATTGTCATACTACAATTTCTTGCAACCAACCCTATTAGTGTCCATATGCATGTGTGTTTATATGTATGTGTGCGTGTAGCATGTATGTAAGCGTGTGTCTTGTTATTACATTCGCTAGACAGGATTGAAATGTAATTCCGTTAATTTTATCTCAACGGAAAATGGTGACCCAGCCCATTGTGATATCCAAAGAAATGATAAGAACCATTTAAATAATAAGTAACCCGAAATTAGCATAAAAAGTATATAATAAACCAGCAACTTCATACTAGATCACATTCTTGAATCGATTTCACTCGCATTTCAATATACATATATGATATACATTACATTATATTACATTTTCATCGTGTCCAATTGACGGCTAAAGACCGCTCTTGGACGTGTCAAAATAATTGGGTTATGTAGTAAGTTTCGTTACTTAGTACTCTTTACTGAACATACATAGGTAGTCAAGAATTAACTACTAGATTGTCAAACTATAAATATAAATAATAAAAATAGAAGCCTAATATTTGAAGTAGTTAGTAATTCGAAAAGATACGTAGTAAAATTATCTATCGTAATATTCAAATTGTCAGTAAAATGTTAAATAATCAAATTAAATCTACGTTATGCATTTTAAACTAAAAGTACAGATATAAGACCATATAAAATAATCAGACAATAAGGCTCTACTTTTTTAAGTAATTATATGTACACTTATAGACGGTATACATTATACATGATATACACTTATACACCAATAGACGGGCAATAAAGTTAATGCATGGCAGCTTTCCTCATCGAAGAGAAATCGAAAAACAATGACAACTAAAAGTGTTAATAGAGGCTAAAATTCTACAACAATGTTCAATTAATTACGAAGAGTGTGAGAATGAAATTAATAATAATAGAAACAAGTTGCTCTGTCACGCCTGAGCGAGAAACTTATCATTGTCAATAAAAAGTTGTACGTCGTCCATTCAGAAGCGAAATGCCGACTCACCGCCCGCTTCGCGAGTTTCTCTGAATATGCAAAAATATGCGCCGCCTGCTCCGCCATTATTATTGTAATGCCATTATTAAACCTGCTTTTGTGGAGTGTGGTAATGAGCCTTATCTGTCATAATACGCGAAACTCCGCCGCTGAAACACTGCAAATAAATAAAGTATCCTGTATTTCCCGTGGTCCGCCAACAGCTGCTCGAATAATTTCGGTGGCGGGGGAGCAAAAGGGTCGCTAAAACAATGATGGCGCAAAGCCCCCTCTAAACAATGCTATCTGAAAAGTTGGTGCGATATCGATTTCGGGAGTTTCAAAAAAAGTGGAGTGAAGGCTGATACGATTCCGGATCTTCGGTCATTTGGATCTCGTCCATTCCCGTAAGGTGAAAATAAGAAACGGAAAGAAAAAAGAAAGGCAGAACCAACTTTATATATTAAAAATAATATGAAGCACAACTTCCATTGCAAAAAGACACTGTATTATAAATATTTTTTTTACTTTTTTTTAAATAAAATACTTGTGGTTTCTGTATTTACCCATATCCTATACGGCATTTATTATGGGGATGGTTGGGTACAACTCACTAAGCGTAAGAAGAGATTGGCTGTCAATCTGCTACATATATAAATTGCTTAGGGGGTTCGTTGGTAATCCGAACATCCTTAGAAGAATCGGTCTGTTTGTACTACCCGCCAATTACTACCGTGCTAGGACTCACGTATTGTTGGCGTTACCGCGAGCTAGAACTAACATCGTTCAACCACTGCTTCACGGTGCGGACGCTTCGTACCCTAAATGCACTATGTTCGGCTGAGCCAGAATTGGATATTTGGACGGTGAACTTAGCACAACTGCAAAGTACGGTAATGGCATTTGTTAGCAATCAAGTAATTAGATAAATATGTAGTATGTAGTATTAAAATTGTTAAAAAGTAGTAACTAGTATAATAAAAAAGGTAAAATAATTAGATAATCATTAGATATATGTATAAGTATAATCATTTAATATTATGCTCTAACGTATTTCTCAGTCTCGTTTGCCCTAGAATCTAGAATAATAGTTTATATATTGGAATAATAATGATAGTAATAGTAATGGAGTACAGTAATGTAATATTATTAATAGTAGAATTATAATAATAGCCTATAGTAGAAAAATATTTATAATCTAGAATAATAGCTTAGGAAAATAATTAACGATTTGTAATCATATGTAAGGTTAATTATGTTTTGGGAAATAAATAAATAAATAAATATAGATAAGTACATATATATTATATTTTCGGAAAGTATTCAAACATACCTTTCATTTGACACCAATTACGATATATTTATGTAAATTTATTATTATTTGTAGATTTGGAAATTTAAACAAATATTTTCTTAATATTTTACCAGTTAGGGCACCCTATGATACTTGGGATCACATAACGGTTCAAATAATACCAAACGGGAAATAGCAATTATGCAACTATCCTCTTCCCTCGCTGAATGATTTGCCAAAAGTTGGAAAATATTGATATGATTCAGAGAAACAAGGGCGCCAGGCGCGTCATCAGGTTAGAAAGCTTCAGCAGCAAGCAGCTGTACGCAGAGGGTCATCGCCACCGAATGAATCCTCGTAATCAATTTTATTGCAATGGCTTTCCGAATCCTGCGGAGTAAGTAAGATTGTTATTTGGATAGAACAATGGAATTTTAAAACCACCCCTTCGTTATCCGTCGTTATTCCACTAATTTTCGAATGATAAATTTGTGAAAAAACTGTTGGAAACGAAAAAAATCGTTGGGAGAAGTCTGACACTCCCGGAAATCACAACATTCACGACTGATGCATCGAACTTCGTGTACACATGTAATTGAAGTGTCAAATAGAATTACGATGTATCTGCCCTTTGGTGTAATTTTGATTGTATTATGAATTACATCGTTGTTTCTTTACATGGAATAGCCATTTTTTTCATATTTTGTTCAAAACACCAACTTTTGCAGTTACGATGTTATTCACCTAGTAGATCATAGGTTTTTTAAATCGTTATTGCCGCACATTTCCTTATTCCAAAATTTTACGGCAAACTCGTGCGGATGCGTTGCGACGTTGTTCATCTAGATCAGGAGTTTTCAACTCTTTTTTTACTGCCGCACATTCGTGTGGGTACGTACAGTCAAGGGCAAATCAAGCTTTGCATCTTTGTTATTAAACGTTATTATCACAAAAACATACAATAACTTAAATTAAGTACAAGTTGACGTACTCTTGCCTGTACATTGTTTAAAATAAAAGATGACTATGTAATTGTTTGTTTATTTATTTGTAACATTTAGTAAAATCGGTTTGAGATTTGGATCTGACGCATTGTTTAGGGATATTTTATTTTTGGGCGAATTGTCGACAGACACACTCTCATGTTTCTTCGATGGATAGAAGTCGTTCGCCTTTAACACTATTTATAATTGTCAGTGTTGAAAATTCCTGTTCGCGCATATATTCTAGTTAAAATATCGAAAAAGAGCTCTCCTTTTTACTTTTAGAAGCAAATCATGTAACTTTTGGGCAACAGGTCTTTTCGTCCTATTCCGACCCTGCTGAATCTGAAAATGCCGGTTGCCCAAGCGAAATACCGACCGGAAGTAAGGTATCCAAGATGGCCGCCAATATGGCGCTGAAACCAGAAATCGGCGCTGTAAAGCCCCCCTTTGACATAGGAACGCGTCCAAAATATCTAGATGATGCGTGTTTTTGAGCACGGGGAATTTAAAAATACGCTGTAAAAAACATTGATCCGGTATTTTAAATATCGATTGCTCAAAAGTTAGCATTAGTTTTATTAGCATTTAGTACGTTCATCTTTTTTTGTAAATATTATCAAGCTTATCGGCTTACTGTGCCGATTAATCCTTACTAATGTAAGAGATATGCAGCAGATATATTATAATATGGTCAAAATGGCCACTAAAGTTGCACTGAAAGTCACACTATCATAATCTACAGCAGGTAAGCCTTAGACTTAGCTGGATTTTATACAAAGCTGTATTTTAAAAAAATGGGTATTAAAAAAAAAAAAAAAGTTGCTTGTAGATCAAACCTTCATTATTTTTTCTTATATTCCTTAGCTCAATATATGGTTTTATAAACACGCCTATACGGTTTCCTATCACAAAGTAAAATTATGAACGACTTTTATAATCTAACCTCTTATTTTTGGGATTGTTAAGTTTGGTTGTTTGTTTGAAAAGCTTTATTGCACACACAAAAGAATACAATGTGGCGGGCCTATTGCCAAGTGGCAATATCTACCGACCATACCGCCAGAGTTATTGTGACTGAAGGTTTATGTGGGCAAATTGATTCACAAGTAATAAATGAATACACTTACATAAAAAATCATCATAGTATAAAATATAAGTCAGTGATTAGTAACGTATGCCAACTCGATATTGAAGGGGGGAGTGGAATATAAGGACAAGCTAAGGAGACGGGATGGGAGGGGGTATTCATAAGTTGAGTAAATGTCTCTTTAAAGAATTTATAAACCCGCTAAGGTTTTCAAGTTGTCTTATCGGTAAAGGCACGGAATTCCAGAGTCGGGCCGCTTGCACTGCGAAAGACCTAGACATGAAAGTTGATGAATGCTGAGGTATAGCCAGTAATAGATTTTCCTGACAGCGCAATGGAAGGCCATGGGATGAAAGCGGAGAGAAGAGATTATACAGATAAGTAGAACAGTTTGACTGTAGTATGCGGAAGAGTAAGGCGAGCATGTGAAATTCCCGACATCGTCTAATGGGTAGCCACTCTATTTGCCTGCGAAAGTTTGATATGTGATCAAACTTCTTCAGGGAATAAACAAAGCGAATACACGCGTTTTGAATCCTATCTAGCTTATCGAGTAGTTCTTTATTCGCATCTAGGTAGGCCACATCAGCGTAGTTAATTAGCGGTAAAAGAAAAGATTGTGTCATTTGGCGTTTAATACAAAGAGGTAAGAGATTCTGAACCCGTTTAAAAGAATTGAGACTTGCAAAGACTCTACGACTGACCTCACTTACTTAAGGATGCCAAGATAAGTTTTCATCAATGAGCAGGCCAAGGTCTTGTATTGATCGATTATATACATTCCCTAATTTAATTTATTCTGAGTGGGAAAATATCTCAAAATAAATTCAATAAACATTAACAATGCTGGCGGAAAGCATCTTGGGATGCTATGAGACAAACTATTTTTAATAAAGTTCTTCTCCACGCAAACGAAGCCACTGGTAAAAATGCTCGTCTAATATAATTGTATGAAGTAAATAAATTAGCGTCGGTTGTTTACCGGCGCGAAAAGCGCTCGCTTGATTTATGGGATCGCGGCGTTTTAGTTGCGCGGACAAAGTCGCGCATTCATAATAACTCACTTACGGAGGCAAACTTCGCAACGGGTGCATCCAAAGAATGTGCATTAACATTATTCACAGCCGTGCCCGCTCATAGTTCGCGGGGAAAATTGTTGCGGCGTATTTCTTGCGGTTCGCATCTTCGTCTTTTTGTCGCCGAGTTGGCCGCGGATGTGGACGGTCGCCGCGCCTCCGAGAAATGAATAATCATTTATTAGAACGCGTTTAATTTAAAGTGTTTAAATTTATTCTTCTTCTTCATCATCATCATCAGCGCGCATTCGCCCACCGTTGGGCATACGCCTCTCCAATCACTCTCCATCCGGATCGGTTGTCCGTTTCCCTTGTTCATCATGATTGGAGGTATTTAGCCCGATACCCGCCACGTCGGCTACACGTCTTGGTGAGCTCCACACTTTCAGAAAAATATTTCCATTCCCTAGGCTTGTGGCAACCTGGTCGGGTTACTTAACCGCCGAATTGCACTATATTCACTAAATTTATTATTTAATTATTATTTATGGTTGAGAAAATTTTAAAATATTTCATCATCATCACCCGGCTTACAAAAAACTGGGACAGTGAAGTGGAGATCAAGACCAGCATCTAAATTTTACGCAGCGGCTTTGTAAAAATTAAAAAGGTCCTTCGCAATCACAGCCTAAAAATCCCACATCAAATAAGTCTTCTCCAGTGCTGCATCTGGCCCATACTTCTATACGGATGTAAGACCTGGACTGCTAAGGAAGATCTCAGGAAACGTATAGAAGCATTCGAGATGTGTGCATACATACACAGGATGTCGATATCTTGGACTTAAAAAAGTCACCAATGAGGAAGTTCTATGGCGTGTGGGCCAAAAACGCAAGGTATAGCAGACCATCAAACAGCGCAAATCTGCATACCTGGGTCACGTGCTTAGACACGATCTCCTGCAACTTATAATTTTATTTTATTTATTTATTTTGTTTTTTTTTTTCGACCTTACGACCTTTTTTCGACCCGACGTTTCGGTGACGTTGCAGCCGCCGTTGTCCAGGGTAGACTGTCTGTCTGGACAGTCTACTTTGGACAACGGCGGCTGCAACGTCACCGAAACGTCGGGTGCTACAAATTTCACGCGGTAAATTCGTTTTCTATCCTATTTATAATTTCAGTTTTATTTCACAAAGAAACGCAATCGGGCCCAGTGTTGGTTGAAGACATTAGCAATGAAATAATAATCATAATCATAATCATTAGTTTTTTATTCAAAGTAGTACGATATCGTAACTTTTTGACGTCAATAATGCATACAAACATACATAAATGATATAAAAATTAAATTATTGTGACATTATGACAAATTATTGTGACATATAACGTGATATAAATCATCAAGGTAACCATTTTAATTCAAAGGGTCTTTGTCGTCTAGATAATAATTTATTTTATAGTAGCCCTTTGAGTACAGCTCCTTCTAAATGACTTAAAGTGTATCACAGATAAGCTTTGCATGTTTTCTGGGACTTTATTGTAGAAGCGTATACATTGCCCTTTGAATGATTTTGTGGATTTGGAGAGTCGACTTTTATGGTCAGAAAGTTTATTTTTATTTCTAGTATTGACACCATACTTATCAGAGTTTTTTTAAAAACAGTTTTTTCATTTTTATGCACATACATTAAGTTTTCATAGATGTAATGAGATGCAAGTGTCAAAATATTGATTTCTTTAAATTTTCCGCGTAACGACTGTCTATCACCTAATTTATAAATAGCGCGGATGGCTCGTTTCTGTAGTATACATATTTTATCAGCGTCAGCAGCATGACTCCACAGCATCCCCCCACAAATCCTTATCTAGATAAATTAATCCATTACCACGGGTGTTAAAACGATAAAAAAATAGCTAGGTATATAATGTTAGTGTTTAGGTGGTATAGTTATAGAGATATTATGAAATTAGTAACGTGGTGCGAGGAACAAGACGCGCACGTCTAAGAGATATGTAGCGTGCATCTGAGATAGGACGTATTGCACTATCAAATTCAAATTCAAAATTCTTTATTAATCCTTAATGTTACACATATTTTTAAATTGTCTATATATGTAGGTATCTTTTTTTTTATACACATATTCTATACACATATTTTTAAATTGTCTATATAGGATTAGCAATTTTACTCGAAGCGAAGTCGCTGGCAGCAGCTAGTACGCAATATAATCAATGCCGATCGTATTTAACCCCTCCTCTCGCGAAGTAAAAACTCACCTATCACTTTTGCGGGCGACATATTCGGGCAAAAAATCGACGCGAATCAACGGCCTTGAGAAAAACGATCATAACTTATAAACGACTAAACGGATTTATAAAAGATAAAGAGAAAAATGATCGCATTGAAATTTGACATATAAAACATTATAACCTTATCTCGTAAAACAATTAAGATAATAATGAATAAATATTACAAAATTGGCAAACTGAAAAAACTTGACTATAAAATCATTTCGATTTTTTTGTCACAAAATACGTAAAATATGCAAAAATTGTAAATACAGTTATGTTCTTTATTAAATGCTTTACCAAAACGATATTTTTTTTTTACTTATTTGCATACAAAAATATTTATTTATTCAGCCAAGAAAAATTCTATGTATTCTCGTAAAAAAAAAAAAATAATTTTTAATTTGTTACTACTTATGGTATTTTTTTATATGAAATTCTTTCAAAATAACTTTATTACTACATCACACTTCTTAGAAATCACACCAGAACTTTGAGATTTGACTGATATTATAGAAAAATCTAAAGTTTTGAGAGTTTCCGCGTCCGAACTTAATAATAAACTTTGAATGCTCATAATATAAAATTCGTTAGATTTTTTCAATTATATTGTCTTATCATAGACTTATTATATGTCTAATAACTAATTACTATACTCTAAAGAGTCACATTTCATCGAAAAACTATGGAAAATCGCACTTTATTCTCTCATAGTAATTATCAAAACAAGTTTCTTTGCGCGATTCATTTTACAAAACAAGATATAATTTTCAAAATACGCCTAATTATGTGATAACTTAGGATGTAAATGAAGCAATACTTATTTTGTTAGTAAATTAAAGCGACATTACATCATATTTCGCAATATATCGGGATATTTCATAAACATTACAAAATAATAACAACCATTTTTTCGCGAGCCGTTTGTTGTCGTCGAAGTGTTTTCTTTAAAAATTCGTGAAAAACAGCAAATGGACTATCTCAAATGACTAATCCTCATGCCTAAACTACTTATAAATGCAAATTACTCACTGTTCTCCAGTAAATGGCACAAAACACTGCACAAAACACTGTTTTTATCAACCATTTCGCGGAACTATACGCGGCCGCGGCGGTGGCCGAAGGACACTGCCGTTTTGACGTCTATGCTCACTTTTTAAATCGCCGTTCGATATTGCCACACAGAAATATTGAATTAAAGATATTTTGGCCATATCGTTGCACCGTCAGAAAGCATATAGTACGACGTTTCGAATCGTAAATTGCATTTTTCGCAGCGGCGAGCGCTTTGTCCGGTAGCGGACATTACGGAGTTTAGGCGGCCGACATAAATGTCCCCAATAGGATGTTACGTGCTGAGCGGGATGACTGAAGTTATTTCAATTTCAATTTCAATTTCAATTTCAATTTCAATTTCAATTTCAATTTCAATTTATTTCTGCTCCAGTAGGTAGGCTTTCCTACACTTGGATGCGTCTTTGTCTCTAAAATTTTAAATAATGTAATTAATTAAAGAATATTAACTATCATTATATAGTTGTGGCAATATAAATTAATTTTAGTAAATTATAATTGGTTTGAAAACCATTGATAAATAGAAAATAATCTAATAATCAGAATTGCTGATCAAAAAAAGAGCTCAATGTCTGTAGTCATAATTATCAAGGCAATAATATGATGGTCAAGAAAATAGATGAGGGTATATTAAAAATATCTCAATTTAAGTTAATTGTCAAATCTAGCAATACAGCCGTCGTCGATAAAAATAAAAATAAAAATTACGTTCTTTGGCAAAGTTGATTATCATGAATTATCCGTTACTTTACATTAGGATGCTCTGGAATAAGAATTCAGCATTATCCAAATCTCTTAAGTCATATACAGGATTCTTGACTAGGCCATTAAATAAGACTTTTTTAAATTGGTTCTCTCCAAGACTTCTGATATGTGTTGGGACCTTGTTATAATAACACAGGCTTTGATGAAGGAAACTGTTGCGCACTTTACTAAGCCTGTGCCGATTTAGATGTAGATCAAATTTATTTCTTGTATTGTGTTGATGGAAATCGCTATTCGCCGGGACATCCGATATGTGCTTACGAGCGAACATAATATTTTGTTGGATATAGCACGAGTACATCGTCATGATTCCCGACTTGATGAAAAACGGCTTACACGAAGTTCTTGGAGAAGCTCTGTAAAGACTGCGTAAAGCACTTTTCTGAAGGATAAGAATCCTATTCGAATTTGCTGCCATTCCCCAAAACATTAGACCATATGTCATCAAAGAATGAAAATAAGCAAAATATACAGATTTAGCAGCCTCAAAGCCGCATAAATTTCTAATCTTTTTTATTGCGTAAACAGCCCTACACAGCTTTTTACTAAGCTCTTCTAAGTGATCGGACCATTGCAATTTTTGGTCGATCTGCAAACCTAGAAATTTAGTAGAAGAGACATTTTCCAATTCGTCTGTTCCAAAGAATAAGGCTATATTATTAGAGTCGGACGGCCGTAAAGAAAAACACACTGTTTTAGATTTTGAAACATTCAACGAGAGTTTATTAACTTGGAACCAGACAGCAAGTCTATTTATCGTTTCATTAATCCTTATTTCAAGCTCGTCTCTATTTTTATCGCTAAAAAAAAGGGATGTGTCATCGGCGAATAGGATAATCTCATCATCCACTGACCTAATGCAATCAGGGATGTCGTTTATATAAACAAGAAAAAGAAAGGGGCCAAGTATAGAGCCTTGAGGGACACCTTTGGAGATACTTTGTGGGGTACTTTTGCTACTTCCCACTTGCGTAATCTGGGTACGACCTTGTAAGTAGGACTGTATGAGCGCTAGTTCCCTATTCCTAATCCCGTAGTGTTCTAGTTTCTCTAGTAGAACTGAATGTTCTACACAATCAAAAGCCTTAGAGAGATCACAGAAAATGCCAACTGTTTTTTTGCTATTGTCAAGGCTTAGTAGTGTTTTCTTTATGAGATTAGCAATGGCATCTTGGGTTGAAAGATTTTTTTGGAAACCAAATTGCTTAATGCTGAGAATATTATTTTCTGAAAAGAAATTGGTCAATCTCGTGAGAATAATTTTTTCAAGAATCTTGCTAAAAACTGGCAAAAGCGATATAGGGCGATAATTAGTCATGTTGTCACAACATCCCTTTTTGTAAATGGGTATCACTTTTGCCAGTTTCAATTCCGTGGGAAAGAATCCATATTCCAAACAATGATTAAAAATAACCGACAATTCGTCTGCGATGCTAGTGACAGAACTCTTAAGGATTTTTGTGGAGATATTCCACAGATCAGTTGAATTTTTACATTTTATATCTTTGGCAACATTGACTATTTCCTCGGAAGTGGTAGGAGAAAACCCTAATGATATTGGATTTCTATTGCAGTAGCTATAAAGTAAGCTTGAAGCTGTGCAGTGTGCTGTATTTAAATTACTTAAATTTCTAGGTACATTAACAAAATAATCATTAAAGTGTTCTGCGACTGTTCCCGCATCATCTATATGCTCACCATCTACTGTGAGATGCAATCCGTTATTTACTGGCATACTGCGGCCACATTCTTTCTTGATGATATTCCAGGCTGCCCTAATTTTGTTATTAGAATTATCAATACTATTTTTTAAGTATTTTTGCTTGGCAACCCAAACAATTTTTTTTTATGTTTTTTTATACAATTTAATATAATCAAGGACAAAGCTGTCATTTGTTTCTTTTTGAATTTCATTTAAATGAAACATCCGCGCTCTGGATATCTTAATTCCCGGTGTTGCCCAATCGTTAAAACTTTTTGATTGCTTTCGAGTTGACTGCCTCATAGGAATTGAGCTATCGAGCGCTGACAGATACCATTTTAAAAAGTCTTAGCATTAAGTTAGCATTTGCTATGCACAGAACGGCGGAAGAGTATACTTGAGGAAGTACATATAATAATAAATAAAATACAAACGGAACTGCCATGGAATTCACCGACCGAAATCGGCCCCATCATATATAATTACACTTCTAGGAGGTGAACGGTGGATTCCGGACTAACGACCGGCTGCGGTAGGTTTATGACAGCTGTCTTGCCACATGTGAGCGTACACCTTACCACCTATTCACTCCCCCTTCGAAGCTATAGAATTTGAGATGCGGAAATCGCGGTATTAGATATTTTTTCTTGAAAGGAGTTGATTATTTTCCTGGACATTTTTGACATTTTCTTACTCCAACGAGGTGGATGGAGACAGAAGCCAATCCATCCACCACCCGAGCAGTTATAACGACTATAGTCGTCTTTTCTGCCCGATCCAAAGATTAGAGGCTTCTATCTCCATCCAATCCCCCAAGGAGTCATTTATTTATTCGTTTCATAATTATTTTTTTTCTTTTTTTTACATTTTACATTTACATACACATACATGCATTTCATTACATAGTTACAATACGTATTATATAAAATGATTTTTTTTAAAATATATATATATAGGTATATATAATAATAAAAAGAAAAGAAAAAAAAATACATTCATATTTTGGCAGGTGGTAGTGCATAAGTTATAAATTAAGCAGCATTCGCAAACAGCGGCAAGAAGGGAGTGGGGACAGAACGAGCTTGGTACGGTGGCACAGGCACACCCGTTAGGGAGAGAAACAATACAAAAATATTTTCCTGGACATATTGAGATGTCAACTACAACGGGCGAGCCCGTCACCACAGGACGTTTTAACGATTAGTCGTTCTATCGACCTGCAGTGAGCGTAGAAGACTTTGGACATAACAAATCCAACGTCTAGCTACGCCACAACCCGTAAGAGACCAACTCCCTTACCGCGAGAAAGCCAGGAATTGCTTCCCAGCGGCTTGAGAAACTCGCGCCCTTACTTCCAAATGTGACCAGATTTCTCCGGTCTCTCGATTGGTTCCGAGTTCGAGGTCGCTTGCGCGGTCCTCTCCCTTACGAAGCGGTGAAACGGTGTACACCGAATCTATCGCGGACCAAGGCGTCCTTTGCCCGGCTCTGAACCGGGATCGGATGGCCAATGGTCATTTTAAGAGCAGTCGCCGTAAGGTACGCACCACCCCCGTTTTATAGGAAACAATACAGTTCCCAGACTCCCCCGACTGTTAGTCCCCCCCGGAGCGCGTTGTGGCTCTCAAAGCAAACCTTGCTTCGGCTCGTCGGGTTTACCACGCTGCTATTAGGCGAGCAAAGACGGAGTCCTGGAGGCTCTGGGTTACCGACGTCGGTAACGCCAATCCTTGGGACATGAAAAAGGTTCTTTTTAAAAACGCTAAAAGCGCCGATGACTTCCTCTCCAGCATCTTGGCCGGCGACTCTGCCGCCCCCACCCTGGACGCTAAAGGGACGCTTACGGCGCTCCTGCATTCGCTCTGTCCCTCGGATCAGCCCGCTCGGGATGATTTACATCATCAGCAGATTCGGCGGCTCACAGCCGTCGACTCTCGCGTACCCGACGTTTCGGATGTTACTGCGGTGGAACTCGACAGGGTCATCGGTTCCCTGTCGAACCGTAAGGCGCCGGGGATCGACCTCATCACGGCGGGCATCGTGAAGCGCGTCTGGGGGTTCGCCAGATGGGAGGTGACTGTGCTTATGCAGAAATGCATAAGCGACGGTCACTTTCCTTCAAGTTGGAAGGCGGGCCTCCTCCGTGTCATTCCCAAGGGTACGGACAAACCACGATCGGACGCGAAATCGTACAGGCCCATCACACTCCTGCCCATACTGGGCAAAGTGTTGGAGGTGCTTGTGCGTGACCGCCTCGAGTCGTCACTCACTCCCCAGAGCGATCGACAGTTTGGTTTTACCCGAGGGAAGTCCACGGAGGATGCCATCCTCTTTGCGAGGTCCTGGACCCGCGATTTCGACGGCCGGTACGTCGTCGGTGTCTTTCTCGATATCTCCGGTGCCTTCGACAACGCCTGGTGGCCGATGATTCTTGCCAAGCTTCGCCTTAGACAGTGCCCGAACAATCTCCTCAAGATAATCCGAAGTTATTTCTCGGACAGGTCCGTTACCATCAGGTACGGACCCACCTCGGTTAGTATGGCTCCATCCATGGGATGCCCGCAGGGGTCGGTGCTTGGTCCCAGTCTGTGGAATATTCTCTTCGACGACTTGCTCGGGCTGCCCTTACCGGAGGGGTGCACCGTGAGCGCGTACGCAGACGATGCCTTCCTCCTGGTGGGCGGCAAGAGCCGTACAGAGGTCGAGAGAAGGGCTGCCTGTTCGTTGGACCTTATCCTCGGATGGGGAAAACGTAACAGGCTGTCCTTCTCTCCGGCCAAAACTCAAGCCCTGTTGCTGAAGGGACGTCTGCAGCGGAATCCTCTGATCCAGGTCGGAGGGCGGCCTGTGGCTTTTCCGCAGTCCGTCCGCTACCTGGGGGTCTCGCTGTCAGCGCCCCTTTCGTTTCTTGGACATGCGAAATCCGTGGTCACGAAATCCCGTGACTTGTTCCTCTCGCTGCGTCGTATTAGCAGGGTCGAGTGGGGCATTCGCTCCCCGGCCATAAAACTGCTGTACAAGGGTGTTTTCGTACCTCAAGTAGCGTACGCCGCTCGTGTTTGGGCGTGGCCCTCCATCTCGGAGGCCGCGCGTGTGATTCTCTTGCGTGGCCAGCGTCTCCTACTCGTGGCGTTGACTGGCGCGTATAGAACGACCTCCACCATCGCTCTTCCCGTCATCGCTGGGATACTGCCGATTGATCTGGAGATTTTGGAGTGTGCGGCTATGTCGTGGCTTCGCCGAGGGGAGCCTGTGGACTATTTCAGTCTGACGGTGAACCCGGCGGAGGCAAGGTTGGCGGATTGCAAACGCCGTATTCGGGCAGAGAGCCTGCGCGTCTGGCAGGAGCGGTGGGACTCCGGCGGCACGGGCCGCCTTACCCATAGTTTCTTCCCGTCGGTGTCGGTGCGGATGAAAAATGAGGTGTTCCTGCGGCTTGACCACCGGCTCACGCAACTCATCGGGGGCCACGGCGAGTTCAAGGCCAAATTATTTGACTTTGGACTCGTCGACGACCCCTGGTGCCCGTGCGGCACTGGCCGTCAGTCCGCCGAACACATCATTTGGACATGCCCTAAACTGGACGCCGCGCGGTCAGTGATGTTGGATGCGGTTGGTTCTTGTGCCGGCGTTCTGCCGATCTGGTACTCGGACCTCGTTGGGTGTGGGGACTGTTTTCGTGCGTTCCGTGGGTTCGCGGACCACTGGGTGTCCAATTGGGAGGATTTGAGGCAGCGGGGCTCTCCTCCATCGGGGGAGGGCCTCCCCTCTTAACCGTGCGGTCCGGCGGCCGCTTCATGCCCGAAGTCGCCCGTACTGTGTTGTACTAACCGCCCCTGTGGGTGCGTGCCTTCTTTGCAGGTTCTCCCGGTCTAGATGCCCTCGACGCTCCCCCTGCAGCCGCTTGTTGTCGGAGTCGGGAACACACTCATGTCAGGTCCCACCGCCTCACATCGCCCGTCACTTCGATCTATATACATTTTGTTTAGCTTGTAAGACTTTGTTTCTAGAATTAAGTTCATATATTTACCTTCATTAGTTGTAAGTGAAATGTATCTATTTTTACTTTATAACAATAAACGGTTCACGGGGTGTCGGAGTGGGCAGAAACTCGGAGAATCTTTCACCAGCTCCGTTCGTCCACCCCTCACGCGCCACCCTTCTAGTGAGCGTGAGGTTGTCGTTGCATGACATCCCGGGCAGATAAAACGACCTACGTCGTTAGAACTGCCCGGGTGGTGGGCGGGGTTTCTCCCCTCGCCTGTCACCGCGTAGCCTAATCATGTTAGTCGGAGAGCACAATCGATTGGCTTGCGCCGCTCGGTGCGCAGACCGTCCAGGAGCGCCAGAGGTTTGATTCCCAGGGGAAACTGGTTCCAGAGTCCTACCCAGGTTCGCACCCCGTGCGTGGAGGCCGTCGGATGGGTGTTGACCCGTGAGTGTGACCGACCCTGAACACATGGGTCATCGTGGCCAACTCACCATGGCCTGTTAGCTCTCAATTTTCCTGGACAGACCAAGATTTTTAAAAAGGTGAAACAAAGATTTAGCTGGCAGGCCACGAGCGCCAACTTCCACCGCGTGAAGGTGAACAGTGAAGCCGTTCCGGGTGACGGCATTCGCGAGGTCATGGTATTTATTTAATTTGTACTCGTGGTCTTTTGGGATATTTGGTTCCCATGGAACAGTTAATTCAACTGTTCCATAATAATAATTATGCCAGCACGTGGAATCTTTTTAAAACCACCCGAAAAGAAATATTTTTCATTTTATGCTTTATGTGAGAAGGAAGTATATCTCTAAGTAGGGACGCTGCGTTCCATCGTCTACTTAAAAAAAAGAAAATAATTAAAATTACGGCTAATAGGGCCCCATGAAGATGGATGGGCGCTTCACTCAGGAATTTAAGGATGCTTAGCGTTTCTCTCGACATAGTTTAAGCCGGCTGCATACTTTGCGGCGGTAATTGCTTTTACTTTTCTGTCGGGCAAAAGGCGATTGTTGGACAGTTTAAGATAGTTTCTATGTTTCGCCGGTGTCGAGTCGAGCGAGCGCATTTAAAGAGACGCTAATGAATTTTTAACGAAAGTAAAACGGGGTGGCTGCTACATGGCAGATACTATAATATAAGCCCGTATATAACAGTCTGGAGCCCGTTCACATATTTTTTCCAGAAAGGCAAGAAAAGTGGATTTTTGGCGTTCTAATTCCAAGAAATAAAGAGATTTCTACAAACTTTAATTACTGAATTACCTGGACCATTTCTTGATGTTGACCATAGCGGCCTTTAATTTTAGATGTAACGAATATTATTTACTTATTCAGCCCATTTTCCGAAAGTCGTTATTCGTAAAACGCTCGGAAGGCAAACTTTGAGCTCCTTAATACAGTAATATCACTACAACGAAAACCGTATACTATTTTTTTTATGTCCGTCATGTATTCTTGATGTACACTACGGCTTTATTTTTTCGTTTTTTGACCACATATCCAAGGTATACATTACTTACAATTACACAAAATTAAAAAAAAATCTTCCTGTATCATTCTAATTTTCTCAGAAATAAAATAAGATTCTTATATAATACTTATACTATATTAAAGTTCACTCTTTTAGCAATACGACATAATATAAATTATTGTCATTAGAAAGGAGAAAACACTGCAAAAAACAATTAGAAATTGTGTATATATTTGCTTGCGCAAGAGAAGAGCGCTCAGTGCCGCGGTTTTTCTCCCAGGGTTGAATAGTTATTTATTTATTTATTTATTTATTTATCCTATCTTTTATAGTTACATCCAAAAAAAAATGCGTTCATTTTTTCAACTCATTTTAAAAGAATACCTACGCTATTTTGTAATACGGCTCTTAAGAGCCGGATTTTGATTATTGCCGGTTTATTGGCTAATTCCAAAAAGATTCCTTTTTAGGCACAATAAATTGGTACTCAGAGACGATTAAGAGTTCTCAACCACTACGGGCGAACCCGAAACCCCTGGAAGTTGTAACGATATTGGATCATATAAAATCGAAGACTATCGTAGTTGTTTGACATTATAAATAGGATAAAACAAATTTAACGCGTGAAGTTGGATGTTAGCCTATTTTGGACAATCGAAACGGCCCATAGCCACTCGACTGATTGAACAAATCAAAGCTACTAAAAACGTTCAGCGAGAAATATAGACTATATGCGAACACATATTGGATATAGCGTAAGTTGTTGTTGACACTTACTAGAAATTGGTATTAATGATGTTCAATAATAATATTATTTAAATCAAATGGTTATTTTATCAGAGGATGATGATTCGTATCCGGACGATGATATAAGAATCTGTTCATGGGATGATGATCCGCAGTAAAATAAAATTAGTAAAAGCTGCTTGAATAGCAGGAAAGGAAATACCAGCTTAGATTGGGAAATGCTTATGTTTGAATGAGATATACTTACGGATGTGCACGACTTTCGACTGTGCATGTAAGTGTATGGGTCCCTTTACCGTCGACGAACGATCTTTCCTCATCCATATATCTCAAAAATCAAGCTATTCCTTTTGCAACACAAAATGCCTACAATTGAGACGAATTAAAGCGCAAAACCTAAAATAAAACACATTGATCACTTCGGCAAAGGCCGTTTTATAAATGAAGGATGACATAACGAAATAGTTAAAAATTTCGAATGTTTCCAATATTTAAAATATGATTATATTAGGTTGCGCTAGTTATGAACGAGCCATTAAATCGAAATAAAAATAAAAATCCTCCAATGCACAATGAAATGAAATACGATACTTCAATCTTAATTTCTGACAGAGAAGTATATTACATTACATTACATTTACGTCGTGTCCAATTGGTGGCTAAAAACCGCTCTTGGACGTGTCAAAATATTTCTGTTTTAAGTAGTAAGTGTCATTACTACTTTAATCTTTACGTGACATACATATATTAATTTTTAAAAATATACAGTATCTTAGAAACTTTGGAACCTACTAAAAGTTATTCGTCGTAGAATCGTATTACAAAACAAATTAAAGAATAGTTAATGGCTACCTACTAAATACACAATAATTAAAATAGTCAGTTAAAAAGTTGAATAATCAAAGCAGAAGCCTAACAATTGAAATAGTCAATAAATCAAATATATACGTACTAAAAACAGTAGGTAGGTACATAGTAACATCCAAAGTAGTAAGTAATTTGTTAAATAATCAAACTAAAGCTAAATCTTAAATTTAAATACTAGAAGTACATATAAATTATCATTCAAATTGGTACAATATTTGCAAAGTCATGGCCCTCGAATTCGGTCAGATTATAGAAAGGGTGGCCTATCAGCATCTCCTTAATGTTTTTTTTAAATTGTTTGTCCTCCAGTTGTTTGATAGTGGTAGGGAGTAAATTGTAGAATTTAATGCTAAGGTATAAGTATCTCTTCTGTACTTTTTCCAGTCTTGTTCGGGGTACGCATAAAAGGGAATTACCGCGTGTATGGTAAGAGTGAATGTCCGCTCTAGTTGCGGTTTCTGTTAGGTGCTGTCTGGCATACATTAAGCACTGGTATATGAACGCCGAATACGTTGTTGATAAATGGTCATTATCTTTGCCTTACTGAAGTATGCTCTGCATGAGGTCTTGGGCGTTAGCTGATAGATGCTGCGCAGTGCTCTTTTTTGCAATAGGAAGATTCTTTTACTGTTTGCGGCATTTCCCCAAAATAGTAGTCCATAAGTCATTAATGAGCCGAAATACGCAAAATACACTGATTTGGCTGCCGCGAAGCCACAAAGACTTCTGATTTTTTTTATTGAGTATATAGAACTACATAACTTACTAGCTAATTCATCAATATGGGTGTTCCACTTTAATTTGCTGTCAATTCTTAAACCTAAAAAAATTATATCTTCTGTGATGTCAATTTTGAAATAGTCATATAATTCATTTAAATAGTCGAAATTGGTCGGTCTTAAGCGAAAGGGAATTATTTTTGATTTTGTAATATTTAGACGTAATTCATTAGCATTAAACCAAATTAAGAGTTGTTCAATTGTATATCTAATTCTACTTACTAATGATTTCTTATCCTTGTCACAGAAGATAAGGGATGTGTCATCTGCAAACAGTGTAATGTCATCATTCTCGAATGACACACATCCCGGCAAGTCATTGGTGTACACTAAAAATAAAAATGGACCTAATATGGAGCCTTGAGGTACACCCTTTGATACAAGAATCGGTTTGCTTCTTGTTCCATTTACCTCTGTCGTTTATATATACTAAAGACTATATAATAATATCAAAATAAGGTAAACTTGTATAAATAATTAGAATTAGAAACTTGTATTATAACATTAGAAAATGTATAAAGAAACATGGTAAAACAACTGTATAATATTTTAATATTTGATAAGGTTTGTAAAGAATCCTTTCATATGCAGATGATTCGCAGTGAAATAAAATTAGTAAAAGCTACTTGAATAGCAGCGAAGGAAATCCCAGCTTGGATTGGCGAATTCTTGTGTTTGAATGAGACATACTTACGGATGTGCACGACTTTCGACTGTGCATGTACGTATATGGGTCCCTTTACCGTCGACGAACGATCACTCCTCATCCATATATCTCAAAAATCAATTTACAATGAAGCTGTTTGACTTCAGACAGAATTCATTTCAAAATTAGGTACAATTTTGCCCCACCTGTCGTTTATTTGGAAAAACTTTTCTTGGCTTCTGTTCGCGAAGATACACAATATACGGCTCGAATAACTCCAGAGGGAAAATGGTGACAATAAAGCAGGCGGAGTGCTTGAATTACCTTCGTATTTGTCTCTTGTCGCTTCCTTATCGGCTTCTATTACAGCGCACCGCCACCGTTCCATGCCAACTCGTTTCAGATACTGAAACGTGGCCGCCGCGGTCTCAGGAAACCTGAGCTTTGCCTTAGCTCTTGTTTTGTCACTGTAGGAATTTAATTATTTATTATTTATTTATTTATCCATTTTATATCGTTACATTTTATCTCATAATTCTTAATATTGAGGACCGTTTTCCCAAACTGTTACATAAGGTTTATGGTAATATTTCGGTAATATTTCAAAAGGACTGATCTTAATACAAACCCATTAATTACCGCTAGCGACATACGGGAAGACCTATAGCATTATCCGGCGAAAATAGTAGCAATTTTTTTGGCCATCTATAATAACATTTATAATAAAAGGTTTTTGTGAATGACTGATATTATAATAAATACCTATTAATTAACAAATGATAACACAAATATTATTAAATTATAATTGCCACCTATCTCATTTTTATAGAGGCTTTTTTTCAACAAAGGAATAATACATAGTAATAGAATGCTATCTGTTGGTCTTTCTAAATATTAAAGAGTGTAATTATGGCGTATTGAAAGCTGTACCTACACCAAATTAAAAATTGTAATTTTTATGTGAATAATAATATTAGAACAATAAGAGCGATTATATTATTTAGAAGTTCGTTTTTTATAATTTTATTATTATATTTTGAGATCGGATACTATATATGGTTGTATCTATTGGGCTTTTGAACATAACAGAAAATTAGTCAATATTTGGTACTGCGGCGTATACCATGATATCAATGCATGTTATAAAAAGGAATTTTATTTGCGTATATTAATAAGTAATATAATTAAAAGAATTGATCAAAACGCGACTTTCACACGCGTATTGTATTGCCGAAATTTGCATATATAAATAAGGTCTAACAAAACTTGTGACTAATATGTCATCTATACCAGATATATAAGCTCCCTTAGGAATATTAGTCACAAGTTATGTTAGACCTTATATTATGCTATTATCGTTGAAATATTTTAATATAAAAGAGTGCATTGTTAAATAAAAACTATAATCTCCTGTCACACACTTAAATGGGTAAGTCGCTCTTTTTATGAGAAATGTAACCTGATCAAATATCAACATATGTGCTCTCTCTACTCTCTCCCTAAAAACATCGAGATATAACGGATTCAAAGATAAATCTCTGGACGTGTTTACGGATATTGTCATCAACTACCATGCCATGGCATTTACAGTACTTTGAGTGCCATATATGCGAGGCGTTTCATAGTAAAAGCCTAACTGAAAAAACGTAATACGGCACTGTGTAATCTAATAACCTATATAATCAATGAGTGTGATAGAGAAAATAATAGCTACATATGAGGCTGCTATGACCGCTAGGGATCGGCATGCCCCCATTTCATATGCAGCGCGGTACAGCCCACAAATAAAATTAAAATCGGCATCCCATTCAGCAATCACAGTTTCCCCAGGAATTACCATATGAAAGCCGTCGACAAACCGATTGGAAGTACGCTGTTGATACATTGCGAGATTATTCAGCGATCTGTAATCATGATACATCAATAATTTACGTTTAACGGGAACTTTAGGGTTCGCATTTGCACATTAGATGCAACGCTTTACAAGCTCCTATCAATGCTGTGGTGATTATTTAAAACACAGAGTGAGTGTGCTGATTATTCCTATTGTCTCTACTGCTAGCAGAAATTTTATCTATATTTTGAAAAAACAAATAAAGGGACCTTGTAGGGGCTTTATTAGTCAGAGACCTAAATCTCTAGTTTTCCATGTAGATCCGAGCCAAGGATCTAGGCTAAAACGAAGTCGTCCTCATTTTTTTTAAATCATTGGGTCACTTACTCGGGACGCTGTTAAAGTATACTTTCTATCAAAAATATTGAACTTTCTTTCTCAGTATTCATTAGTCTAATTTTAAAACCTTGAAATTACCTACAACTAAATTTAGGTCTCAGTGTCTAAAACAAAAGTGCTCTAAATATGGGGAAGATCTCGGTCACTCATAAAAAACTATAAAAAACTAAAACGGAAGTTTCGGAAAAATGTTTGTTTTATTTTAATTTCGAATTAAACACGCACAAAGTATCAGTGTGATTCAGTTTGCATTTTTGGAGATTACTCCTTAAGAATCCATTTCATTTAAAGCCCCCGGTACAACAATTTGATGGGTATTAAAACCGAGCGCTATGTTTTAAAAAAATGAAATAACATTAGCGCCCTCTAAGTACTTTTCGTAATATACGTACATGACAATAGATAGCAGCACATGTATTATTCTGCTAGCGCCATCTACGCAGAATATTTCAAAATTAAATAACTTTTCGTAACATGAACTTTTCGTTCATAACATTTCGTAACATACATGACCACATATTGCAGGACATATATTATTATGTTAGCACCATCTAAGCAGATTTTTTTTTTAATTTAATATCTTTTCGTGACATACGTACCTGACAATAGATGGCAGCACACGTATTATTCTTTAGAAACAATGTTAGCATAAGTAATTTCAGTACTCAGTCTGCTATACACATACCAACAATCAATTTATGGACCTTTGGAATTATAGTTACATTGTTATTCATATCTATTAAAATTTATATTTATATAGAGTGAAGTGAATACAGGTAATAAATATTATAAGATATGGAAGAAACCAGTTCAAGTGATTACGAAAAATACATCGAAGAACACGTGGCTGCGGTTATTTAGTAGGCTATAATTTATGTTTATACATATATAATATAAATATTGTACATATAAACATATGTGCCCTTTGTGGTCGAATTTGTTTCTTCACATTTCTGTAACCAGTCAGTCAATAACACCACCTCCGAAAAAACTTCGGTCAGAATCTAAAACTCGGTCAGAACGACAGCTAGATTAGAGACTCCGACAAAAAACTAAAAGAAGCACATTATAATGAAGATAAGCCAGCAAAATTGTATATTTTATATTCAATGACAATCTCATTTAGGAAGTAAACTCCAATCATGCGTCGGAGCTGACACGCACATTTCTTTTTTGTTTTTCCGTTTTCCTAAATCACATTTTTATTATTTTCCCGCATGTCTATATTTCTGTTATTTAGTCGATATCAATGTATGCGCGTTCATTAACATAATTTTACATATGCCGGAGTTTAATATATTTATTATATCATTTTGTCATCAATATCGAATACTTTGAGGTGTCAACTGCAACGAGCGAACCCGTCATCCCAGGAAGTTTTAATTATATTAATTGTTTTTTCTCCTGTGAGGAGAGCGCAGAAGACTTATGGACTATACAAACCTACCGTTTGGCAAAGCGTGGCCAACCACGCGCCCTTACTGTCAGATTTTGACTAATTTCTCCATCCTCCAGTCTGATCCTGGATTTGAGGTCGTTTGCGCGGCGTCTGCCTGACGTTAGCGGTAATTCATATTAAAATGTTAGCGAATCCGTAGCGCCCTTTGCTCGTCAAGGAAACTCGGGATAGGTTGATCTACGGATTGTTTCTAAGGATAAATGACGTGAAGTCGGCAACCCTCACTGCTTAGGAAATGTATGTTTCCATACTCCCTCGGTTTTTCATACAAACAATCTGTTGTTATTTTTAATTTCCGATTAATAAAAGCAACGTAGTGGTCTTATCTATCATATATCGCCTTATTTGTATGTCTTTTCTTTTCTTTTCTATCGCTTTATTTGCACTTTTAGTGGACTTAGGTGCCGGAACTGAAGTTTCTGACTTTGAGGCCGCGACCAGCTATCCATTAATGTGTGACAACTTTAATAGTTTCTTTAATCAAGATAAAACGTAGTTCGATTAATCGATCGGTGTCTTGCTAGGATTCAGAAAACCACAAATCGATTGCTTCTTCTGAATACGCTCATTATAATTGTTTGTAGCGATCCATTTTGGGTCCTGTGAGGTTTTTGTCCCACATCAGCTTACCAGGAAAACGAGTGGAAGCAAACGCCTGAAGCGGGTCAAGTAGCCTCCGGTGGTTTCGAAAGTTTCCTCGTAAATCATCGGCACTCGGCGCAGATTAAGTTACAGCAGCTCGCTAATGAATATCGACCGGATGCCGACCGTCCAATGGTGAATGGATCGCCATACCGTGGCTTCCGAAATTACGAACCGTAGCACCGAACGCACACTCACTTTGTTGGCCTGAGTACGAGATGACTCACTAAGGTGAGTTTGCAATGCGGTGGGGTTTCAAAAAATTTTTTGTATTGAGTTGGACCATAAAATGAAAATAAAAATACAAAAAAAAATCATATTTTTTTATTTTTGTTAAAAACATACAGCATAAAAAATACATATAAGCATAATATATAACAGTAGTAAAGCCGACGTTTTAAATTATTTGCTATATAAGGATTACAAAATATGCTGAACAATAAAATACAAAGAAAACCAAAAAGAATTTGAAACTAACAGTTAAAATTGCTATGTGCGAGTGTATGGGTTTTGGTGTATGTTTGTGTGATAGAGAGCGTGTATGTGTGCGTGTGTGTGTGTGTTAGGATGTGTGTGTTCGTGTATGTATGTGTGTGTGGGTGTGTGTTTCTGTAGTGCGAATGTGCTTGTGAGTGCTTGTATGTGCATGATAATCAGCTTTTCGCGTACCTCCTTAACAAAGGATCGACTATTTTGATGGTTAACTATTAAATCTATTGAAAATGCAAATAACGTAGCATTTGCTAAATTGGTTTTTCGGCCGCCAGCGAAAATTATAACGACGAAGTTATGTTTCGTGCTGGCTCTTTGTTGATTAGCCCAGTAAAGCAATGTTCGCATCGTCTTGTATACATTCGATTCAGTAAAACTTTGCCTCGTGCTTAAGGGGTTATTCTGGTCTAGAGGCCTAAATTTTAGGCGTTTTTCCGAGTAGGATAAAAAACATTTTTACAATCCATTTTTTTACAAAATGCTCATTGACGTTTTAAAAAAAAAACCAAAATTTAAAGAGTTAAAGGCTAGTGTGAGGGCTAATAAAATATGCGTCCTGGTCGAAATGTTTCATGTCAAAAGTTTTTGATAGGTAAAAGGAAACTCATAGACACGTATCTGCGTTCCCAGCGTTTCGACTATAAATTTTGTTGAGGCATATATAGCGTCTGTTGTGCCTGGTCCTTCTCTAAAGCCGAATTGATTGTCTCAGAGTTCTTTATTGTCAATAAATAAATTATATAGTCTAGCTTTTGAAACTTTCACAAAGATTTCAAATATCGTAATAAAAATGGAGATATTATTAATTAAGCACAGGTTAAATCCTAAGCACTAGTAAAATCCTAGGCGCTAGTAAAATCCTAAGGACTAGTAAAATCCTAAGCACCCGTACAATACGAGCGAATCAATAGCACGGCAACCGACGCTATCAGCACGCCAGCCTCGTATGTAGATTTTGGACATCGTGTTTAAAATGGAGATAAAATTAATTAAGCACAGGTTAAATCCTAAGCACTACTAAAATCCTAGGCTCTAGTAAAATCTTAAGCGCTAGTAAAATCCTAAGCCCTAGTAAAATCCTAAACACTCGTACAATCCGAGCGAATCAATAGCACGGCAGCCGACGCCGTCACCTCGCCAAGCCTCAGATGTAGATTTTGGAGTCTGTGGTTTAAAATGGAGATATTATCAATTAAGCACAGGTTAAATCCTAAGCACTTCTAAAATACTCGGCTCTAGTAAAATCTTAAGCACTAGTAAAATCCTAGGCGCTCGTAAAATCCTAAGCTTTAGTAAAATCTTAAGCACTAGTAAAATCCTGGGCGCTCATAAAATCCTAAGCGCTAGTAAAATCCTAAACACTCGTCAATCCGAGCAAATCAATAGCACGGCAGCCGACGCCGTCACCACCCCAGCCCCGTCCAGAATTAATGGCGTCGCCTGTTACGTGAGAGTAAATCTAATTAATCAACATTAGTTTGCTCCAGATATGTACAATTTAGGCCGACGACGACGGGTGGGAGGAGAACATTCCGGTGGGTGGGGCACAGCGGCGTTTGCATTCGGGATAACCCGCCTATGCGACATGTTTCATTCGGGTATCGCGCGCCCAATCCTCCCAAATTACCGCAAACACTGTAAACATTATCTTTACCTGTAGCCCTATCTCCCAACCTCATTTAACCCTCTGATAGTCGTGGGTATTTCCCTAACGTATATACATTTAACGTTGACTGATGTGACCTGTCGCAAAAGATACGAAATGACAGATTAAAATAGTGGAATAAAAGAGAATGGGCATTTTGGGCCCACTTTTCCAATAACTGTAAATCATACACCAATAAAAGGATCTCTTTATGTAGAACATTTATTACTACAAAGACTGATCTAAATTATGTGCGATTTCTGAGTTATATCCTATTGAATATGATAACTATTTAAACGAAAACCGTCGCAGAATACCCAAAACGATAAACTATATACGCTGTGTGAGTACAAACTATATATTCCTAGCAAAGCTCAAGTTTTTTAGAAGTATATTAAGGGGAAATACTGGGATACGTCGCTTGAACATTGTAAAGTGTCTCATAATTTCATTTTTGCTCTGTTTTCTGACGTATGTAATATGCTAAGGTCAACAGCAACAGCATCATAATATACTGTTTTTATGGATCTTTTCTGCAAATAATATATTTTAAACAAATAATTGGCATTAGGGTTTTCGTGTAATTAGCCATATTTAAGAAAATGCTGAACTTCAAAACTACGAAACGGCTCATATATAATTCAAGTGAGTTGTAGTAATCATAAATATTTTAATTAAATAGATATTTGCAATGGTAAATTTGTTATTGTTATTAGAAAGGTGGGCCGGGCCCATGCATTTTGCCCATTCCCCTTTAGCTAGGTACTGAACATCATCATCATCAGGGGAAAAGAAAAGAAAACAAAATAACAAACTACCGCAGCAATCACCACAGTTTTAAGGCGACATAGTATTCCTCTTTACAAACGAGCTATAAGAATTGTAATTAAACTTGACCGTATTGAATCATGTCGTGCTCATTTTATAAATCCTAGTATACTCACTGTATCATAACTACATTTATTTATTTATTTATTTATTTCATAAGCAAATCACCATAACAGTTTATACCAATCCGTTGATATGCAATATACACATAAATATAAAAAAAAATAGAATTCTTACAAGTAAAAGAACAAGATGTTTAAATAAGCATTAAATACAAATACAGGCATTAATAATTAAAAAAAACTTACAAACTTACAGTACATAAAGAGTGAAAACAATTTATCTTATTCTGACATAAACAAGTAGCGCAATGCCCACACCTTGAAGAGATGCGGGCTCGCTGTAAACATATCAAAGTCTGACGCTGTCGAACATAGCGCATTTATGTGCCGCAAATCTCGGGTAAGCAGACTCCATCGACTTAGGTTGGTGCGCGAGGACGACTCCGCAATAGATTTAGAGTGCGAGCACGATTATAATTGTCCTGAACAAAGAGACAAACCTTCGCTAGCATGCTAGGATTATCAACTCTCCCCGGATCCGCTTGAAAACGTAGGCCATGGCGAGCATTTCTCTACACAACTTAAGAGAGTTATAGCCAACCATGCCTAGTTGAAAACTAGTAGGATCTTGAATGCCTTTAAATGACATGTCTTCGAATGCCTAAGGTTGTTAATATAAGTGTATGTCTTTGAATTAAAAGTATTTCATTCCAAAAACAAGCTTTATCAGGGAGTTATCAAGGAGTTCTAGTGAAAATCGTATGGCTCCATCTTCAGATAAGCGCCATCAAAACAAACGAGCCCAAACTCGACTATCTGAGTACTTTCCATCAGAAAGTTCCAGTGGCAATCTTCTGGCTCCTTATTCAGACCCTCGTCATCATGTGTAATAGAAAGTACTCAAGACAACAAAACAAACATGATCGAACTCGACTCTCCAAGCACTTTCCATCAGGGAGTTCCAGTCCCTACAACCAGGCTCCACCATTAAATCAGCTCGATTCCACAATAATAATAATAATAATAATTAAACGCTCAATTTGCTTTAACAAAAAGGCGAGCTTATTGCCTAAAAGCAATATCTTACAGCTAAACTTAACCTAGTGGAATAACATGTTATGCGGTAAAAATAAACTAATTGATTAAATTTTAATCATTTAAATTCAGCAGGAAAACAAAACAATAAATTTAAGAAAAAACAAGCAATAAACCTATAATGACGCAGGGGGTGCAATAGGGAGGAAAAATAGGGAAAAGTTTATGAGCGTGGGTTTGAAGCAAAACAAAGTAGGTGCTATCTTTATACGCGTGGGTAAAGCATTCCAGAGACAGGCTCCACGTACAGGCAAAGAGTGCGAGAAGAAATCACTACTGTGACTAGGGATCGAGAGCAGTAGGTTGAATAATACTACAGTAGAAATAATACTGCATTGTCATCGAACTTACATAAGTATGCTAAATCTCAGCTTAATTGGATACCAGTAGGTGGTTGAAAATGGTTTGCAAACTTACCTTAGATACGATTATTGCATTTTAAAATGAAGTTAGTAAAAATATACGAAAGTTGAGGAGATTCACAAGGCGTGTCACTTTTATTTTACCAGAGGTAGGCATAATTTAATGCTACCCTGTCCATCTGTAGAATTATTTGAAAAGGGAACTAAACTACGACAGAATGGTATGTTATAGTAAACTACCAGAAAAAAATAAAATTTTACAGGTAAATAGGAACGGGAAAATACCCCAGTATAACTTCAAATTGAAAGGCTTGACAAGAAAGAATTGTATGATAAATTTGGACGACTTCTACGGAGAGCTTTACTAATTATTTATTGAATTTGCCCATATTCGTAATTCCAAATATTTTTGAATATTGCTCAGCCCCTGAAAATCGACCATGATAATTACCGGCCTCAAAACCTATCTGAAACATTTCGTTACGCATTGCTGAAAACCGCATCACGATCGGCTTGTACATTTCGAAGATTACCTCTTACTATACATTCACGATTATATCACATGTAGAACTCGTCCTTTATGCTAATATATATATATATATATATATATATATATATATATATATATATATATATATATATATATATATATATATATATATATATATATATATATATATATATATATATATATATATATATATATATATATATATATATATATATATATATATATATATATATATATATATATATATATATATATATATATATATATATATATATATATATATATATATTTTCAAATTGAAATTATGTTTATTACTAAATAAATGAAATGATAAAATAATGAAAGGGCACTTATCTGGTCTGTGGTGACCAGGAGTGACTCCACGCCTTATTCTTCTCTTCCTTCAGCGCTTGCTAGGTGTTTCCTGCTGTGGTATTGGAACTTGATTAAAATGGTAGCGGCAACACAACAATGCGAGACGAGAATGAATGCTGGAAAATAATAGGCGATTAGTGTTTCTTAAATATTAATGATTGTTATAAAATGTATATCAATATTTCGGCTCAGCCGTCGTCAAGATATGTGACATTTCTCACATATGAGAAATGTCAAGATATGTGACATTTCTCACAGAGAAATGTCACATATCTTGACGACGGCTGAGCCGAAATATTGATATACATTTTATAACAATCATTAATATTTAAGAAACACTAATCGCCTATTATTTTCCAGCATTCATTCTCGTCTCGCATTGTTGTGTTGCCGCTACCATTTTAATCAAGTTCCAATACCACAGCAGGAAACACCTAGCAAGCGCTGAAGGAAGAGAAGAATAAGGCGTGGAGTCACTCCTGGTCACCACAGACCAGATAAGTGCCCTTTCATTATTTTATCATTTCATTTATTTAGTAATAAACATAATTTCAATTTGAAAATATATATATATATATATATATATATATATATATATATATATATATATATATATATATATATATATATATATATATATATATATATATATATATATATATATATATATATATATATATATATATATATATATATATCTATATATATATATATATATATATATATATATATATATATATATATATATATATATATATATATATATATATATATATATATATATATATATATATATATATATATATATATATATATATATATATATATATATATATATATATATATATATATATTTATATATATATAGCAGGGTCATTTTGTAAGAATGCTAATATTATCCACACGAATGTGCCTTTTGCCTGTCACTAAGTAAAAAACATTTATTTTAAGGCGATATGATACCTTGGGAACAACCATATCTAAATAATTTTGTTTTTCTGAGTTTTTTGATAAATATAAGGAGTAATTTAAAAAAGTTTCTAAGCGAATCCCTCGATAAGGAACCAATTTAAAATTTTCACTCAAAAAAGTTGCTCATTGCCTTGGACATTAAGGCTTTAAACTGACTTCGAAAACTTTCAGGCGCGATTACTCCTACAATGTAAGCTGTGAGCGTATTTTATTTTAATTTCATTATATTGACTGATTAATTTTCTAGGGTCGCGCCTAGCCACATTTCATATTTTGGCTCTAAATTAATTACAATTAATTAAAACGTTAGAGCGCTTTAAGAGTTACGCTAAATATGCTTTGCCATTAACATATTATACCACCACTGCGTAAATATTGTTATTCTCTGCTAGCGCTGCGATAGAAAGTTTAGTATGCGCCTGGTCGCCGGAGCGAGCGGGCGTGGAATCTGGCCGACGCTTCGTCAACGCTGGATTTTTATTGGTCAAATCCTACAAAATTGACACCGCCTATTTTTTCTCGTGTCCGCCCATTTCGGATAATTTTCTTAGGTCTCTTGTCGCCTTAAGTCATATTTTTAAAAAAATATCACCTTGGCTAACCCTACTGTCTACTTATGCGGGATCGCTCGTAGGTCTTGAGGTGTCATCTATTACATGCGAACCTGCCCCCCCCCCTGAAAGGTATAACGATATTGATCAGTTGTTTAATCGTCAAGGGGTAGTAGAACCTTAAAGTCGACACAGTCCACAGTTTGACTACGCCAACTGCCCGTGAAAGTCCAACGCCTTACCGCGGGGCACTGGGAATTGAATTTGTCCGGATTTCCCCGTTTACAAGTCTGGTCGCAGATTGGAAGTCTCTTGCGCGACCTCCACCTGATTTTAGCAGTAATTCAGTTGGAATTTATTGTGGACCATGGCACCCTTTGCTTCTCTTTCACACAAAATCGGGTAGCCAACGTGCTATTTTAGGAGTAGCTTACATCAGGTTAACAATCACTCCCGCTACTTTATATATGTATATGATCATTTCCAGCCCACCCCCCCCCCCACCACCGGCTATTCGCCGGAATGCACAGTCGATCGACTAACGCAGCAAGCGCCCGAGATTCTTTCCCTAGAGGATCCGATCCCATGTGCATTCGGACACAGCCGAGTCCTATCCAGGTTCGTCTCTCTTCAAGTGGGCTACCGTAAAAAAAGACATGAAACTGTGGGTTGAGCTGACATATTATAACGAACATTGGAGATGTTTACTACAAAGGGCGAACCCGTCACCACAGGACGTTTTGACGATTTTAATCATTCTGACTCCCGTCGCGAGGTGAGCGTAGAAGACATTGGGACTAGACTGATGGAACGATGTACTGCCCAGCAAAGCTACGAACCAGCCAGAGGCCAACACCTTACGGCGAGGCACTAAGAAGGTAACCCAGTCGGGCCACCTAGTCCCCTGACTACCAGTTTAAACGGGATATTGAAACAGGAACCAGTTTAAACAGGATTTGTCTGGAATTATCCTTCAGGATAACAAGCGTCATAATTGCTCGAGCTGCACGCAACCGTTATTGGCCAGTAGGTAGGAACAACTAGAGCTGTCAACTACAACAGACGAACCCGTCACCTCAGGAAGTTTTAAGGAAATTTGATCGTTGTGTCTCCCATGAGGTGAGCGCAGAAGACTTAGGACAAAACAGTCCACCGTCAAGCTCCGCCACATGTCCGTAAGAGGCCAACACCTTATCCACGAGATAGCCAGGTATGTTACACCGCGGACCGATACTCGCGCCCTTAATTTTATTAGGATTACTCCGGTCTCCCGACTGGTTACGAGCTAGAGGACGCTTGCGCGGTCCTCTGTCAACCGAATCTATCGCGGACCGAATCTATCTGTTCACCCGGAATCGGGAAGCCGTTGGTCGTTTCAAGAGCAGTCGCCGTAAAGTCAACAACTACTCCCGCTCTATAGGAGACAACTTGCGGTATCAACTACAACGGGCGAGCCCGTCACCACAGGACGTTTTAACGATTTTTCGTTCTGTCGCCCTGCAGTGAACGTAGAAGACTTGGACAGAACAATCCAACGTCCAGCTACGTCACAACCCGCAAGAAGCCAACGCCTTTACCGCGAAATAGCCAGTATGTTACCTGGCGGGCCGGCCCTCGCGCCCTTGCTTCCAATTGTGACCAGATTTCTCCGGTCTCTCGATTGGTTCCGAGTTCGAGGTCGCTTGCGCGGTCCTCTCCCTTACGAAGCGGTGAAACGGTGTGCACCGAATCTATCGCGGACCAAGGCGTCCTACCCAGGATTCGCACCCCATGCGTGGAGGCCATCGGATGGGTGTTGACCCGTGAGTGTGACCGACCCTGAACACATGGGTCGTCGTAGCCACCTCATCATGGGCCCGTTAGCTCTATAGGAGACAGTACTGTTTCCAGACTCCCCCGACTGTTAGTCAGAATGCACAATCGATTTGCTTACGCCACACGGTGCGCAAACCATCCAGGAGCGCCAAAAGATTGACTCTTGGGGAAACTAGCCCTTAGGCCAGTGTCCTACCCGGGCTCGCACTTCATGGGTGGAGGCCGCCGGATGGGTGTCGACCCGTGACTGTGACCGACCGCGAACAAATGGGTCTTCGTGGCCAATTCAACAAGGGCCCATTAGCCCCTAGTCGGTAGGAACAGTATTCTTCACATATCAACAGTTTGTGAACCCATTCATTAATTTATCGGGTTGCAAGTCACGTTTGATTGTGTTAGCTGACGTGCCCGATCCTCGATGCTCGACGCGCATCCAGTCGAAGAGACAAAACATCATTAAGGTGTGGTGGATGCAGCAGACGTGACCGGATATTTCAGTTTGCGAGGCACGTGCCTTCCGGCGATACGTTTCAGCTGTGACGTCATGACCGGCGGCAGGAAGCGCCGCTAATGCGCCGACGCAGCCCAATCCGGAAGCGAAAATGCACCCGTACATTTCAACATATCAAGAGAAAAGACCTAGATTTACTAGAAAATGTAGAATTTTTATATATTTATTTCGTAGGAAGACATACAGCTTTGCTTTAAGCAGTTTTACATATGTGATCATAATAATAAATTTAAGACAGTTTTGTTTGTTTTTAATGTTTTACAATAAGTGATTAAGCAATTCTAATTGAATTAAAATATTTTAAATTACCTGAAAGTGGAGGATCGGGAGTAGTAGGGATTGATGGGGGATGGTCTGTTTTTTATACGTATTGTACATATGTACACTGTATGTATGTATATACATACATATAGTGAATGGCCATATTAATAGGGAGACATTTTAATCATCATCGTCGTTTATTTATTTCATAAGTAGGTAGTACTTTAAAATACAAACAATGCTAAATGAATACAGATCAAAGACTCAAAATAAAGAAGCCTGATAACTACTAGAGGTCACCCACAGTACGAGAATAATGACAAATAATAAAATATTGAAAACATTAATAGTCTTAACTGTGATAACCATCTATTGATGGTATTAGCTTGGTCATTGCACTGGTGGACGGTATATAATACATATAAGATGATCGAATAATCTAATTTCAGACATTAATTAAATAAAGAAAAACAAATGTCTGGAAAAAGAATAATAATTTTAAAAATACAATATAGAGAAGTCTGATAAATACTAGAAGTCACCCACAGTAAAAGAATAATGACAAATAATCAAAAACAATAACAACAATTAAAAGAATTAAAATAGTAAATAGTCGAGTAATTCAAAAGATATGCCGATGAAAGACGCCACATTAATTAATTATAAATCAATATATAAACAATCAAACTATATAAGCACACTTCCGACTTGGAACTATTTCCTCTTATCTTATAAAGTTGAAATTTTGCATGTTAGTTCAGTTTCGAAGACAATGCATTTTTAGGGTGGGCATAACCTGATTCTATAACCAGGATCAGATACACAATTTTGTTTGTCAACTGTACCATTTCGCCCACTTTATATATTAATCGTCTATGCCGTTTAATAGGCACTTGCTATTCATCTCCCATCAAGGTGATTTCGTTGGTACATTTTCTCACGTTGGGCCACTATAGCCGTGACGTGGCCAGCCGATCCAATCTATAATGACATCTATATCTATAAGTGGTAAATTTAACGATCACGAATAATAATCTATATACCATGCTCTCAGAATTATATAGGATATGTCTTAAAAAATCGGCTTCGAGGGGATTTTTTTAAATACAGAAAACAAAAATATATATCAGCAGTGGCCCATCATTATCGACAATTAGCAGTGCATAGATTCTCTTAAGAGCCTTATTACAAAATAGCGTAGGTATTCTTTTAAAATGAGTTGAAAAAATGAACGCATTTTTTTTTGGATGTAACTATAAAAGATAGGATAAATAAATAAATAAATAAATAAATAACTATTCAACCCTGGGAGAAAACCGCGGCACTGAGCGCTCTTCTCTTGCGCAAGCAAATATATACACAATTTCTAATTGTTTTTTGCAGTGTTTTCTCCTTTCTAATGACAATAATTTATATTATGTCGTATTGCTAAAAGAGTGAACTTTAATATAGTATAAGTATTATATAAGAATCTTATTTTATTTCTGAGAAAATTAGAATGATACAGGAAGATTTTTTTTTTAATTTTGTGTAATTGTAAGTAATGTATACCTTGGATATGTGGTCAAAAAACGAAAAAATAAAGCCGTAGTGTACATCAAGAATACATGACGGACATTAAAAAAATTAGTATACGGTTTTCGTTGTAGTGATATTACTGTATTAAGGAGCTCAAAGTTTGCCTTCCGAGCGTTTTACGAATAACGACTTTCGGAAAATGGGCTGAATAAGTAAATAATATTCGTTATATCTAAAATTAAAGGCCGCAATGGTCAACATCAAGAAATGGTCCAGGTAATTCAGTAATTAAAGTTTGTAGAAATCTCTTCATTTCTTGGAATTAGAACGCCAAAAATCCACTTTTCTTGCCTTTCTGGAAAAAATATGTGATAGGGCTCTTATAGAACAAAAAGTCAGCGGGTTTAGATGAAATTCCAACCTGTATTATTAAATCCTATAAAAACATTTTTGCACCATGCCTAACGCGCCTATTTAATCTAAGTTTTGCTAACGGAGTATTTTCCGACGTTTATAAAGTGGCAAAAATTGTACCTTTGTTTAAAAAAGGAGAGGCAAGTAATATCGAAAACTATCGTCCTGTGGCGTTATTAAATAATTTTTCAAAGATTCTTGAAAAAATTATAGAAATTAGATTAAACAAATTCATGGAAAAATTTGCGGTACTGACAGACAACCAATACGGATTTAGGAAAAACAAATCTACACAAGATGCAGTGTTGTCCGCATGTAGAATTATTCAAATTAGTCGCAATGACAAGATGTTTTCTTCTGGTATTTTCTGTGATTTAAGCAGAGCGTTTGATTGCGTTGACATCGAGCTGTTGCTGGAGAAGCTGCATAACTACGGCTATCGAGGAGTGGCTAATTCCCTGTTAAAGTTTTATTTACAAAATAGACAGCAAATCGTGGAAATCAGGACTATCAACGGCTATAATGAAATTATAAGTCGATCCCAAGTAAAACTGATAAACATGGGTGTACCTCAGGGTTCGATCTTGGGTCCATTACTCTTTACTTTATACACCAATGACTTATCTATGAATATAAGCATAGCCAAAACCATACAATTTTCTGACGATACAACGTGCGTACTTGAAAGTGATACATTAGCAAACATGGAGGAACGAATTAACGTTACCCTTCACGAGTTAGAAGACTGGTTTAGGGCAAATAAAATGTCTTTAAATATTGGTAAGACCGCCTTGGTTAATTTTTCAAGTAAAAAAAAAACAACCAACATAAAACTCAATTTCCCTATAGAAAAAGTAGAATCTATGTACTAGATTCCTAGGTATTTATATGGATGAGAATATGTCTTGGGGAGTACACAGGGACCAGCTTAGGGCCAAGCTATTTTCCGCCTGCTATGCTATATCTAAGATAAGAAACATTATGGAAGAAAAGGAGGTTATTGGAGCATATGATGCATTGGTGGAATCTCATTTGAGATATGGTATATTGTTGTGGGGTAATTCTATAAATATAACGGATATTTTCATACTGCAAAAAAGGGCGGTGAGACAAATCAGAGGTATAGGACAAAGAGAATCATGCAAACCTCTTTTTAAAACACTGCGTATTCTCACCGTTTTGGTATATATGTTCATGA
>OX155959.1:5601953-5604453 GCA_944548615.1 Micropterix aruncella | reverse complement strand
AAAATAAGGTAAACTTGTATAAAATTGTATAACATTAGCAAATGTATAAAGAAACATGTTAGAAAAACTGTATAATATTTTTATATTTGATAAGGTTTTGTAAATAATCCGTTAATAGGATGATGATTCGCAGTAAAATAAAATTAGTAAAAGCTACTTGAACAGCAGCGAAGGAAATCCCAGCTTGGATTGGGAAACGCTTATGTTTGAATGAGATATACTTACGGATGTGCACGACTTTCGATTGTGCATGTTAGTTTATGGGTCCCTTTACCGTCGACGAACGATCACTCATCATCCATATATCTCAAAAATCGAGCTTTTCCTTTTGCAACACAAAATGCCTCCAATTGAGGCGAATTAAAGCGAAAAAAACTAAAATAAAACACTTTGATCACATCGGCAAGGCCGTTTCAATAAATGGAGGATGACGTTTCGAAATAATTCAAAATTTCGGACGTTTCCAACATTTAAAATATGACATTATTAGGCTGCGTTAGTTATCAACGAGCCATTAAATCGAAATAAAAATATATAAAAACCTCCAATGCACAATGAAATGAAAGAAGATACTTCGATCTTAATTTCTGGCAGAGAAGTTTATACTAAAGACTATATAATAATATCAAAATAAGGTAAACTTGTATAAAATTGTATAACATTAGCAAATGTATAAAGAAACATGTTAGAAAAACTGTAATAATATTTTTATATTTGATAAGGTTTTGTAAATAATCCGTTAATAGGATGATGATTCGCAGTAAAATAAAATAGTAAAAGCTACTTGAACAGCAGCGAAGGAAATCCCAGCTTGGATTGGGAAACGCTTATGTTTGAATGAGATATACTTACGGATGTGCACGACTTTCGATTGTGCATGTTAGTTTATGGGTCCCTTTACCGTCGACGAACGATCACTCATCATCCATATATCTCAAAAATCGAGCTTTTCCTTTTGCAACACAAAATGCCTCCAATTGAGGCGAATTAAAGCGAAAAAACTAAAATAAAACACTTTGATCACATCGGCAAGGCCGTTTCATAAATGGAGGATGACGTTTCGAAATAATTCAAAATTTCGGACGTTTCCAACATTTAAAATATGACATTATTAGGCTGCGTTAGTTATCAACGAGCCATTAAATCGAAATAAAAATATATAAAACCTCCAATGCACAATGAAATGAAAGAAGATACTTCGATCTTAATTTTCTGGCAGAGAAGTTTATACTAAAGACTATATAATAATATCAAAATAAGGTAAACTTGTATAAAATTGTATAACATTAGCAAATGTATAAAGAAACATGTTAGAAAAACCTGTATAATATTTTTATATTTGATAAGGTTTTGTAAATAATCCGTTAATAGGATGATGATTCGCAGTAAAATAAAATTAGTAAAAGCTACTTGAACAGCAGCGAAGGAAATCCAGCTTGGATTGGGAAACGCTTATGTTTGAATGAGATATACTTACGGATGTGCACGACTTTCGATTGTGCATGTTAGTTTATGGGTCCCCTTTACCGTCGACGAACGATCACTCATCATCCATATATCTCAAAAATCGAGCTTTTCCTTTTGCAACACAAAATGCCTCCAATTGAGGCGAATTAAAGCGAAAAAACTAAAATAAAACACTTTGATCACATCGGCAAGGCCGTTTCATAAATGGAGGATGACGTTTCGAATAATTCAAAATTTCGGACGTTTCCAACATTTAAAATATGACATTATTAGGCTGCGTTAGTTATCAACGAGCCATTAAATCGAAATAAAAATATATAAAACCTCCAATGCACAATGAAATGAAAGAAGATACTTCGATCTTAATTTCTGGCAGAGAAGTTTATACTAAAGACTATATAATAATATCAAAATAAGGTAAACTTGTATAAAATTGTATAACATTAGCAAATGTATAAAGAAACATGTTAGAAAAACTGTATAATATTTTTATATTTGATAAGGTTTTGTAAATAATCCGTTAATAGGATGATGATTCGCAGTAAAATAAAATTAGTAAAAGCTACTTGAACAGCAGCGAAGGAAATCCCAGCTTGGATTGGGAAACGCTTATGTTTGAATGAGATATACTTACGGATGTGCACGACTTTCGATTGTGCATGTTAGTTTATGGGTCCCTTTACCGTCGACGAACGATCACTCATCATCCATATATCTCAAAAATCGAGCTTTTCCTTTTGCAACACAAAATGCCTCCAATTGAGGCGAATTAAAGCGAAAAAACTAAAATAAAACACTTTGATCACATCGGCAAAGGTCGTTTCATAAATGGAGGATGACGTTTCGAAATAATTCAAAATTTCGGACGTTTCCAACATTTAAAATATGACATTATTAGGCTGCGTTAGTTATCAACGAGCCATTAAATCGAAATAAAAATATAAAACCTCCAATGCACAATGAAATGAAAGAAGATACTTCGATCTTAATTTCTGGCAGAGAAGTTTATACTAAAGACTATGAATATAATAAT
>OX155959.1:5492657-5601753 GCA_944548615.1 Micropterix aruncella | reverse complement strand
ATATATATATATATTGACTAGGAAATGTTTTGTCTTTTTTATTCGATGCCAATTAATACCACATTTCAAACAGTCGCCACTTCTCCGATAAAAAAAATAGTTTATACACAAATGGCGAACTTATCACTATAGCGAAATCTTACAGTCGGCCATTTGATAATCGTTTTAGACCCTACTGTACACAGAGTTAATTAAATTAAATTTAAGGTAAATTAATAATACAAAAATATATGCCAGTAAGTTAAATTAGTAAAAAAGCAATAATTACAGTATTACATTACCTTTTATGTTTGCCCAAGGAAGCATAAAGGAGATGGTAAGGTATTTGGTTGGTAGCTGTGTAAAAGCAAACGTTTTCTTCAACAACTTGTTGAAAGTAAGTAACGAAGATGCATGCCTGACAATGTGTGCAAGTATCTCCTATGTTTGAATGCATCTGAAGAAATTTTATATAATATATTGTAAAATAGGCCTTTAAGATATTCGTCCTATTTACGGCGCATTTCTCAAAGTAATAGACGCGAATGATATATTAGATGCAATATATTTTAGTATTTCCTTTCGATCCACATGCTCACCTATTCTATTACACCATCCCCTTGTCAAAAAAAGTCATATTAGAATTCATTAATATACAGAGCTTTTAATTCATATGATGATATTTTCTGGGATGCTTACATATTTGCTACTTCACTTGCAAAAGTTATGTGATTAATTGAAGCCATTGAATGGATTACATGATCATCTACTGTAAACCGTAAAAGAAAAATCTCACCTATTTATATATTATGTATTTACTTATTTATCTATTGATTTTTCAAGTGTATACCAATATTTAATTCTTTAAACATCAAGGTAAAATTAGGGTTTTTTAAAACTTTTCTTGAACTCAAAGGGAAAACAATAGTATGAAACATGATCAAATTTTGTAACAGATCGGTTTGTTAAGACAATTGGGTAAAGATGTTTAGTTTTCCGGTTCGTCCAAATCGTCCGGGTTTGCTCAATGAAATACGCGCGCTTAGCATGATGGGCGCTTTACCGATTCCTAGATCTATTTTATTAACCCCTCACGTTGCGAGGTAAAAACTCACCGCGCCCAAAAACATCACTTTTGCGCGCGACATATTCGCGCAAAAAATCGACGCGAGTCAACGGCCTTGAGAAAAACGATCATAACTTATAAACCACTAATCGGATTAAAAAAATATAAATAGAAAAATGATCGCATTGAAATTTGACATATAAAACATTATAACCTTATCTCGTAAAACAATTAAGATAATAATGAATAAATATTACAAAATTGGCAAACTGAAAAAACTCGCCTATAAAATCATTTCGATTTTTTTGTAAATACAGTTTTTGTAAATATCAAAAAGTGTAAATACAGTTATGTTCTTTATTAAATGCTTTACCAAAACGATATTTTTTTTTTACTTATTTGCATACAAAAATACGGAAAAAATATTTATTTATTCAGCCAAGAAAAATTGTATGTATTCTCGTAAAAAAAAATTTTTTTAATTTTTAATTTGTGACTACTTATGGTATTTTTTTATATGAAATTCTTTCAAAATAACTTTATTACTACATCACTTCTTCTTAGAAATCACACCAGAACTTTGAGCTTTGTCTGATATTATAGAAAAATCTAAAGTTTTGAGAGTTTCCGACTTCCGAACCTAATAATAAACTTTGAATGCCCATAATATAAAATTCGTTAGATTTTTTCAATTATATTGTCTTATCATAGACTTATTATATGTCTAATAACTAATTACTATACTCCAAAGAGTCACATTTCATCGAAAAACTATGGAAAATTGCACTTTTTTCTCTCATAGTAATTATCAAAACAAGTTTCATTTTCGCCAGCCATATTAGAAAACAACATATAATGTTCAAAATACGCATAATTATGTGATAACTTAGGATGTAAATGAAGCAATACCTATTTTATTAGTAAATTAAAGCGACATTACGTCATGTTTCGCGATATAACGGGATATTTCACAAACATTACAAAATAAAGACGGCCATTTTTCGAGAGCCGTTTGGTTTCGCCAAAGTGTTTTCTTCGAAAATTCGTGAAAAACAGCAAATGGGCTGTGTAAATTGTTTAATCCTAAGGCCTAAACTACTTAAAAATGGAAATTACTTACTTTTATCCGGTATACACTTCACTTATATACACAAAACAATTCACAACACAACACGTCGCGGAATTATACGCCGCCAGCGGTGGGCAGTTCGCGACTGTCGTCAGAAATGAGGTCACCGATTTTGTAAGGGATGTAGTAAATCATATTTCTAACATCGCATGCGGCAATCGAGCAATTTCATAGTGTTGCATATTTGGCTATATTATGGCATCATTCGATAGAATATACAATCGCATTTCGAAATTTAAACGACATTTTCTTGAGCGGCGAGCGCGATATCCCGTATGGGATAGTTTGGATTTCAGCCGGCCGCCATACATATCCCGCAAGGGATGTTAAGTGCCGAGCGGGGGTGACTGCCGTTGTCGATGTTTTTCATCTTTCTCCATCCCGTGGCGTAACGGCGGGCGTCTCGCTTGCACGCGCCACACGCTAATGCCAGGAAGAGCGTGTTTTATTGTTTTTCGTCGACGATAGGAGATGGAAGAAGGTTAAAAATATCGGATAAATGACATCACCTTTGTAGCAATATCCCCTGGGGGCGGGAGGAGGGAGGGTGTGTGAATTGTGAACCCGTCACTCCAGAGAGATATAGCGACTTTTGCAGGCTTTCTCTTTTGGGTTGAAATTATAAACTTTGGACAAACACTATCCTCAACTGGAGCGAACTACAACGGGCTAACCCATCACCTCAGGAAGTTTTAACGATTAGTCGTTCTATCTCCATGGAGTGAGCGCAGAAGGCTTGGACAAAACAGTCCACCGTCAAGCTCCGCCACATACCCGTAAGAGGCCAACGCCTTAACCGCGAGATAGCCAGGAGTGTTACCCAGCGGGCTTACACACGCCATTACTTCCAATTGCGACCAGATTACTCCAGTCTCTCGATTGGTTACAAGTTCGAGGTCGCTTGCGCGGTCCTCTCCCTTACGAAGCGGTAAAACGGTTTATACCGAATCTATCGCGGACCACGGCATCCTTTGTCTGGCTGTTCACCCAGGATCGGGTAGCCGATAGTCGTTTCAAGAGCAGTCGCCGTAAGGTCTGCAACCACCCCCGCTCTATAGGAAACAGTACTGCTTCCAGACTCCCCCGACTGTTAGTCAGAGTGCGCAATCAATTGGCTTACGCCGCACGGTGCGCAGACCGTCCAGGAGCGCCAGAGGGTTGATTCCCAGGGGAAACTAACCATAAGGCCAGAGTCCTATCCAGGCTCGCACTTCATGCGTGGAGGCCGCCGGATGGATGTTAACCCGTGAGTGTGACCAACCCTGAACAGAATGGGTCTTCGTGGCCAACTCAGCAAGGGCCCATTAAATCCCAAACACTATCCACAGTCAAACTACGCCAACAGCCCGTAAGAGTCCAACGCCCTACCGCGAGATACTTTTAAGTGCTACCTAGTGAACATTCAAGCGCCCCTACCTCCAGAGTTGGACGAATTTATCCATCGTTCAGTCTGGTCACAGATTCTAGGTCGTTTGCTTGGCATCTATCTCACGTTAGCGGTAATCGCAGTTTAAATTTGTCGCGGATTCGAGACTTGTTTTGCTAGTCAAGCTTACTCGGGATCGGGTGGCGAACGGCCAGCTACATATTTAAGTTGGCAGCAAATAGTTCTTAGATCAATGCCGGTACACCTAACGCTAGGATAAATACATTGCTGATATTCGCGAGTGGAGCTAATGGGCCCTGTTGAAGTTTGGCCAAAATAATACCCATTTGTATAGGGTCGGTCAAACGCACGGGTCAACACCCATTCGACGGCCTCCACGCAGAAGTGCGAGCCGAGGTAGGACTCTCGCCTGCGAGCCAGTCTCCCCTAGGAGTCAACCTTTGTGCGCTCCTAGACGGTATGCACACTGTGCGTCGTCAAGAAATCGATTATGCATTCCGAATGACAGCCGAGGAAGTCTGGAAGCAGTATTGTTTCCTATAGAGCGGGAGTAGTTGTTAACCGTACGGCAACTGCTCTTGAAACGACGAATTGGCTACCCGATACCGGATGAACAGCCGGCCAAAGGATGCCGTGGTCTGCGATATATTCGGTGGACACCGTATCACCGCTACGTAAAAGAGAGGACCGCGCAAGCGACATCGATCCTGTAACCAGTTAGGAGGTAGGAGACATCCTGATGGTTAATTCTAGACGGAGATATCCTTTCAAACTGGTAGTCAAGGGGAAAGGCTGCTCGCTGGGTACCTTTCCCGGTACTTCGCCGTAAGGCGTTGGTGGGACGGGCGAGTGGCGTAACTAGACAGTGGACTGTTTTCGCCTTCTATGCGATAACGATTTAATATCGTTAAATCTTCCTGAGGTGACGGGTTCCCCGTTGTAGTTGACAGCTCTAACTGATATTAGCGAGGTTCCTAATGGTGTTGGACAAACTCTATGTAATCCGGCCTGCCCAGTGCCCAACTTACTGCCTCGCAGTAAGGCGGTAGGCTACTTAGGGGAATGTTGACGGTGCTAGACTGTGGACTGTGTTGTCCCTAAGTCTGCGTGTAATTACTTCATCGCTGTAAGAACGATCTATATCGTTATGACAGCGTAAGGTGTCACGTTCGCCTATTGCATTAGTCAGATCCAAAGTGTTATTCGCGGGGAAATTAACCTCTCAGTGGCCTGTCACAGAATCTAAGAAACGAAGATATGACAATACTCTCACACCCTCCAATACAAATTGTGCGGGATGGCTCTACAGGCAAAAAAACATTCCGACCTAATAATCGCACTTTTCTCATTAATCGAGAAAGCTTGAGGCTGGTTGCTGAAAGTTTATATTACCTCAAACAGTATTATTTCCTTAAATGCCTGGCATGCACTGCCCTTCTTCCAGGTATAACTCTTTACTCCCTACATCCCTAGGAAAATAATCAACTCCTTCTTAGAAAACTATCTAAACCTGCGATTTCCGCATCTTAAATTTAAAAGCTTTGAAGACGGGGTAAGGTTAACGCTCACGTGTGGCAATTTAGCTGTCCTAAACCTATTACAACCGGTTGTTAACCCGCAGTCCGCCGCTCCTCCCCCAGAAGTGTATTAATAATATGATGATTTGCCCGATCTGGTCGGCGAATTCCATAGAATCTCCGTTTGTATTTAATATTTTTTTTATATATAGGTATTATAATATTAAACTCTCATAAAACTTCATATTGCAAATAGCTACTTTTATTTATTTTTGTCATTGTAAGGAAAGCCATATCCGAGTAACATAGACTCCTTTAGTTTTGATTTATTTTCGTAATAAATATTAGAAAATATCGAAAAACGGTATCCAACTCGGCAAGGATTCAAAATCAGATGTTTTAATTACTGCGTTATAAAGCCGTCACTGATTTGTTTCGACTATAAAAACTATAAAAGCTGTGGCTCACATCGCTATTCGTCTTAAAAAACCATTTCCATGATCCCAACTGTATGAAAACATTAGTATAACATTGTTTATAACCTGGAAATACACACATACGAAATTCGTATGTGTGTAAATTGTATGTTATTGGAATATTTTCTCATTTAAGTCTGGTATAGGGTGTTATATTTTCTCATTTTAGTTTGGTGGGTACAAATTAGTCAGAAAGATTATACGCTTATCTCGAATCTGCTCGAAACAACAATATTCACAGTTACGTTAATATTGAATGAAACGTTAATATTCACAGTTTCACGGAGCACACCATTGATAGCATAGGGTCGTCCGACTTATGGTAAATTTTATGTTATAAAAAACTACCCTGTTTGTCGTGACACTCTTCAGTTAAAAAAGAATAATCGAATTCATTTTTTTTTGTCAGTTAGCCGCTTACGGCTACTGACAGCAGTGTGTAAGGACTTCGCCCACATACCCACAACAAAAGAAGTAATTTCTATAGAATCGAAGCCGCAAATACGCTCAAATACACGAGCCAACTGCAATTGAATTCCAATTAAATTCGGAAAAAACTCCAAAAAAACTGATGACTGAATTCCAAAAAAACCGATGACTAATGGGATTTCTTCTGATCGATACGAATTGACACACGTATTCTCACCCCGCTCAGTGACCATTACATCATTCACACGATATAAAAAGCAGTACATTCGACACATATTTTATCATCCTTTCAGCGGCCGTCGCCCGCTACAAGTACTCGCGCTCTTCATTATCTTCGAGTCAACAACAACTACGCATAGTATAGGCGATCATCATTAGCTTCAAATCTATCGCGGCGCTTTACACTTCGGATACGCAACCACGACATCACCTCGAGCCCACACTACCTACACACCGGCGAATTATCAAACAAGGCGTTACAAACTGGCCACCGATCACAGACCTTCTAAATAAATACTTCAACTTCAACTACAACGACTTTCAATACGGAGAAAACTTATTGTTGAGAACCACCCTTCGCTCACGAATAATTGGAGTCTAGTGAAGGGTGGCCACCCTCACAAGTGTTTATTTCCAAACGGTATAAATTCAAAAGTTATTATAATTTTCAGGGAATTTCCAGAGAAGACTATGGAAACTATGGGAGTAATATAATGCTGGTATTTTACACTATTGTAATTCTGATTATTGGCTTAACAAACTGCTACCTTTCAGATAGCATCATTTCAGATGTAAGTATAAATACAGAATATATTATTAGGTTAACATTTAAATACTTTATATAATTTTTTGTGACTATTTCACAGAGCGAGAAGTTGGCGAGTACTTATTATGAGATGGACTGGTTCGACTGGCCAAAGGAAATGAGAAAAGATTTGCTTTTCGCAATACATAGATCGCAGGCTCCAACGATCATTACAGTATGGATGTTTCAGGCTTATTCTTTGAATTTTTATTTAGGGGTAAGTAATTGAGTACTATAACGAATCGAAACAAATCGCCATCAAAATAATCTTTATTAAAACCGATTATTTTATAAAATTCGATGGCCGTGTGGTAGCGAATGGTTTCGTGCATCTTCGCCACAAGATCGATTTTGTTCTCGGATCAGCTCAACTCACGATTCAGCTCCTATTCAGAAGCCTCTTCGTGCAGAAGGCTACCCCGGGTAAGACTCTCGCGTCTCAGGCCTCAAAGCTGGTGGACCGGTTTCTCCTGGCGGGATTGCATCTCGGCGCTACTGGACGGTTTGCGCACCGTTCGGCGACGCCAATCGGTAGTTCACTCTGACTAATTGCTGAAGAAATATGGATACTATGGTAATATACTGTCTCCTAAGCAGCGGGGGTGGATGTTGACCTGTTGTCATACCACTCTTGAAATGACCTTGGGCCACTCGATTGCGTGTGTCACTACGGGCAAAGAACTCCCAGGTCCGAGATAAATTCAAATTGAATTGCCGCTATAATACAACAGGTAAAGGCCGCGTAAGCGACTTCGAACCCGTAACCAGTCGGGAAGATGGAGGATCGAAGATGGAATATCCTGAAGGTTAACTCCAGACGGAGATATCCTATCAAAACTACTAGTTAGGGGGCGAGGCTGCCCGCTGGGTACCTTTCACGGTGCCTCGCCGTAAGGCGTTGGTCTCTAAAGGGCTGTTGGCGAGCTAGACAGTAGATTGTCTTGTCTCTAAGTCTTCTACACTCATCGCACTGCTGAAAGGACGATCACATATCGTCATACCAGCCTGGGGTGCAGGGTTTACCCGTTGTAGTCGACACCACCCTACTGGCCGTGTTAGAGCGCCACCGAATGGAGTTTACGCGATAGTTTTTTTTGTTGAAATTTGGAAATTTGTTAAAAATTGCATATACTTTTGACATTACTATTAAGTAACTCTTATTAACTAACGGAGTTTAAAATTAGTCGACACAATTAATGAATCGTTAAATGATGATGGAGAGACGACGCATGGTCAGGATGTGGATGAATACGTGTGGAAGGAGCGATCTGGCATGATCGCGCGTTACCGTCACGAAACTGGTAATTCATGCTGGAAAGAAGTTCTGCGAGTAACGAGGAACGGGCACGCGCAGACGCACCGCTAGTGTTGCCGACTTAATCTTGCTTGATATTTCCTTTAAACATTTAAGTAAATTTTGATAAAATTAATTTCGTAAACTAGCAACACTCAGTATCTACCACACTATGAGTTTCACCATATTAAGTCAGTTACTTTCAAAAAACAAGGGTGAACATGATGGCTGTCGATAAACAACATTTAGGACGCTGCCTTCTTTTCGCATTTTAATTGAAGAAAAATGCCGCCCAGGCAATGCTTTAACGTGTAAAAACATAAAATATGTAAAAATCGGTATCAAAGATTTCTGGATAGAGATTTTGTTCTTTCGGATAGAGAACGTCCGGGCCAATATGAAGAGTTCGACGACATAACTGTCGAGCAAATTTTGAATGAGAATTCTGCACAAACTGAAAACGAATTTGCTTCACAACTTGGTTTTAGCACAGCAATGCATATCTTACCATTTACATCAATTTGGAAAAATTAGAAATGTAAGTATATGGGTCCCGCATAGTTTGAGTCCATAGATGAAGGCGCGAAGATTCGATACGTCTCTTTCTTTGTACACCCGTTAAAAAAAAAAAGGATTATCTTTACAATATCGTTACCGGTGACGAAAAGTTTAACAACCATTAAAAAAAACAAGGGTGGATCTAGGAAAACCGTGAACATCGACTGCAAAGCCGAATATTTATACAAAGAAAGTTATGCTGTGTATCTGTTAGAATATAAAGAGTGTGGTAGATTATGAGCTATAGGATCCTGGAGAAATGGTTACCGAGGATATTTACGAGTAAAAGCTTATTCGTTTACATTAGAGCAAAAAAGACCTTGGAAGTAAGTAAATGATTCTACATCAGAACAATGCTCGACCACATGTCCGAAAAGTGACGACCTGTGTTTTATCTAAGGTTTGAGATGGGAAATTTTCGCTCACGCGGCTTAGTCTCCAGATCTCGCTCTTTCAGATGTTTGTCTATTTCGATAGCTACAAAATAACTTGGTCGTTCAACACTTTAAAATACTTGACAGCGTCCGAAATTACTTTGATAAGTATATCACTTCAAAACCGCCAGTTTTTTCCGCGATGGCATTCGTCAACTACCAGAAAGATGGCCAATAGAATGCAATGGCAGTTAGTTCGAGTATCAAGATGTATATTCCGAGTCGTAAATAAAATTTAACTTTTATTAAAAAAGGCACCGAATTAATTTGTACACCTAATATATTTTGGTCTAAAATGAGTTAAAGGCGAAATTGTATTTAAAACCAAAATTACAAAGAAAATATTAAAAATGAAAAATGTGGAGTTTAATATAATAATATACTCTTTTTTCTATAACAAATTAATGGAAATAGTTAGTTTGACTTGGTTTAATTTCAAAAACATGTCATTAGGTATGACCACTAGATAACCTCAAAACGTAGTCATCAAGGAAATTGAATTAGATTCATAAAGCCCGAAAAAATAAATAAAACCGCATTACATATTCGTTTTCGTAAAAAAAATACAGATAACTCGTTTTTAAACTACCTACACGTTGCGTTCGATTAGTTCCAGGCTGCCTCGAAATAAAATGTCTCATGATGGCAAAAAAAATGTCTTCTTAGTTTTCAACATATGGCCCTTCCCTCACCACATACACGCGAGGCTGATTGTACAGACTTTGAAATGCCTTGACATAGTCTTTAACTGATATGCTGTTCAGAACCGTCGTCACATTTGCTTTAATTGATGAAACATCATGAAAACGCCTTTAAGGCGGTTTTGAGTTTAGGGAAGAGTATGAAATATATCTAAATGACCCAAATATGAAGTATGTTCTAAGACCTAAACCTTTCATTTATCCAAAAATTGATGGCGATGGCGCCTTTTCGTGTAGATGATACCAATTACCGGACTCGAGAACTTTGGAACGGTTATAACGAATTTCTGCGAGCGGGCGTTTTAGGACATCGACAATGGTCAGGGGGCTGATTTTACGACTCTTCGGGACGTTACGTACGACTTACGACGTTACGTAGCCGAAGGGACCGAAGGGACCGTAGCCGAAGGGACCCTTCGGCTACGTAATGACCAAATTTGGTTTCACATCAGAACACCGTTGACTACGTAACTACCAATATTGGCGGCTTGCTCCCGGAGCGCACAGTAATATTATTTTCTAATTCGAACATACATAGACGGCCGCTAGAAAAACGCGCGTCATTTCGTGGATATTTCTGGTAAAATTCCATTGTCAAACATCATTTTTTTTTTCGAGAGAGAATTCATCAAAATTTTTATTGGTTTTTATGAGGTAATATCTAAATATTTTTGTATTTGAATAAGCAAAACTAAATATTACTTTTAATAGAGAATATAATAAAGATTACGATAGTATTTACAATTTCTATATTGGGTTCCGTATTTTTCCATAGGACAAGTATAAGTTAGAAATGCCGAGTTTTTTTCACTTTTTCGATTTTCTCATATTTATTCATAATTATCTAATTATTTTACAAAATGAAATGTCAATATTCTATATACTAAATTTCAATGCGATCATTGCACAGTTATTTCTTTTATGATTGCTATAGTAATTCCATAGTTATAGTACTTTCTGTCGAGCGCGGCGATATTGCAAGAAATTCCAATAAGTTGCCGCGGTCTGCCATGAAATTATGCCGCTACTCGAAGGGTTAAAACAAAAATAAATGAGAACACGTTGCTCCATTTTATAAACGATGACGATGCATATACACACACTGACGCAGGTCATATTTACACGAAACACCGCATTGTTATTCGCTACGAAACATATACGGGAGCTAGAGGAAGCTACACTCTACGTAGTTCTATAGTTGTCCAAGCGATGGTAGGTACCGCTTGCTTCTTCTACATCATTGGTTTTCAACAGGTGGGTCGCGACCCCCTGAGGGGTTGCAAAGACCTGCGAGGGTCATAGGCTATCTAAAAATTATATATTAAAAAATCATTATGTATCTAATATGCCACCATTCGCAGCTTTGGAAGAGAAAATTATTTATTATGTGGTACAGCTGCGAAAATGTTTACAGTTTGCAGACAATGTATACAGCTGCAAAATGACGGAAACAGGTACAGCTTCGAAAATGAATAAAATGTGGTTTCGCCATAGGTTTTACAAAAACTTTATTTAGTTAATGCCTACAGTTACACCTGCGGAAGAGACTAAGGGGGTGGGGTGGGGAGGGGGGGGGAGAGGGTCGATAGAACCAACTTACAGTATACGCGGGGGGGGGGGGGGGAGGTCGCGTAATGGTTTAATTTTTTTTTATTACCAAAAAGGAGGTCGCGATCCGACAAGGTTGAAAAACACAGTTCTACATAAGACATTCCCGGAAATTTTGAACCAAGTATGTATATCTACCAGGTATTATAAGTTAAATATTAAAAAGGAATATGTTTATTTTACGGAACATTTAGTGATATGTCCAAGATATTTCAGCGGTGTTCCGATAGAGACACTATTTGGAATAAAATAAATAAACGTTGATGTCCATGTTATTTTTTATTAGTTTTCAAATTATGTCATTATAAAATGCCCAACATTTGTTCAATAATATTCACCCTGATCAGGCACGTATTCAAATTCTAGGTTCAGGGGGATATCCATTGAAACAACGCGCGTAGCACCAACCAAACTGGAATTTGCCCGTACAAAGAAATGAAAATTCGCCTGATATAGGTGGGGATGATAAATCCCAACTACCCCCCTTCCCTCCGAATATCCGTCCGGTGTTGATCACGTAAAACATTGTCTTACAACATTTACACCAATATCGAACATAATCTTTATAGTATATACAGGATTTTACAAATTATTTTATTTCATTTTCAGATGTTGACAACGTGCTATCGTGTCTTCGCAGTCCTACGCAATTTTCTATAAGCATTTTCTTGAACACATACTCATGCAAATGATATATTTAATATCCAATGAAATGTTAAATTAACAATAACCACAATGTATTGCCGCTTTAAACTGAACAATGGTTTGTAAAATTTAACTATAAAATTTAACTGAATAACATTACCTACTACAAAATTGAACGGAAAATTCATTGTTTTATTATAGTTAATTCTATTAACGTAAATATTAGATGTTTATATGTAAGCTGTGAGTATAGAGAATAAACAAAAATGAAAAAGATAATGTTTTGTTTAAACTTGTACATCGAAAATGAGGAAGCAATGCTTGTAATTTCCTTATACGTGCTCTCCGTGATATAAAATAGTAACAAGCAATATAGGCATATGACTACAACATGACATGTAAGACTACAACAAAAAAAGCGGGTGTAGATCGCGTACATATGGTGCTAAAAAGTATCACAGGCTAGTAAAAGCTGACGTCTAAAATATTCTCAAAGAGATCGTTGCATTGTTCTTGGCATCGAAAAGGAAGAACCGTAGAAAATAAACAATCAACTTATGTTTTATTTAAAAAAAATAAAAACACGATCGCCCCTACAAAAAAAAAATATATAATTATTAGGAACAATTGGTCGCGTAGATAAACAAGTTCATTAAAGAATATAGTTCTTCTTTGAAACCAATATTCGTTGAAACAAAATTCAATTTAATGAAGCTCGCTACGGCCTTGTTATGGCCGTGTGTCATCCTAAAGACGATTGCGTTCTCTGTGTCAGTCAACGAGCCCTATGCAAGTCCTGTGATATCTTTCAGTAGAAAATTGCCCTTTAGCGGGGCTTCACGTGAGCCTAACTCCAATGAGCAAGGCTCAACACCCGACTTTCTCGAGTGTGGCTTTGCAGGGCTACGGCAGGTGTCTCGTGGCGATCGCGCGTCACTCGTTACTCTTTATATAGTCTCGCGCCTCGCGCCGCCGCCGAAAGCAGTCGGTTGCTCTCTGTGCTCAAGCAATAAAACGTCTTTTTATTAAATATTTGTGATTTATGTATTTATTTATACAGATATCTGTATATTTTCGGAATCTACTCCATTAGACCTTTCATTTGATACTAAAGACGATGTATTTGCCTTAATTTGTTGATATTGGAACAATTATTTATTTAATATTTGGTCAGTTTAGATAGACATAACGATACTAACAATGCCACGCACTTCTAAATCGGATTAAGTATTTAAAAGTTATGGTGGAATAACGAAAAGGACAACATATTATACATACATGCATACATACATGCACTGGTATGCCCAAGGTTGGTGAATGGGCCAAGCCCGACTTACCTTTTTGTGTTTTTTACGCTTTTTTATTGTAAAACAAAAGTGGTAACCTACCTATTTACTCTCCAATCTTCAGATTGAAATTTAGTGCTTGTGTCGTAGATTCAATAAAGCACACTGAAGGCATGCTACTGCTAGACAGAATTTAACATATACATACATATACAGCAGTCGCATACCTGCGGTGGGTTTAAGAAATACCCTTTTATTTGCTTGAGCGAGTGAAATCAAGTGAAGACAGAACTCACCACAAGGGACAATTTCCTCCATTGTTTATCAGGCAATAAAATCCACAAATCATGTACAAAACAAACGGAAATAAATACGGAACACGCTCGCATTATACTTTATGCTAAGGCAAGCCTGGATGAATTGTTAATACAAAAGTCGTATAGATACATTGTATTGTTTTGCGTAATTTGCCACAGGTTAGAAAGAGAGGACCGCTGATTTTGAAAGCCCCGTTGCAAGCCCATGTGTGCAAACGAGATGACTAGCTGAATTCAATTCGTTAGGATTGCAGCGAATTGTTGCTCTGTTATAAGCTGTTTTGTCGCGTGGAGCGATCTGTGCCCGCTAGATAGCAATAGGCGCTCAAAATAAAAATACGGCGTACAAGAAATTGACGCTTCAGCGTCTCAAACGTTACAATACACTGACGCTGAAGCGTCCATTTCATTGGCTGCTTGCATAGCCGCCGCCGCCATGACAGATGTACTGGCGCCGGGTTGTGTCCGCACGGCCGCCGGAGCGGCTCTCTTTTGCTCTGGACGGTGCCTGCTACAGGGAGCAAACGTTTTACCCTTTTAGAGTCAATGCCTTTCAATAACGGCTTAATATTGCGGTCTCTGACATTATAAATTACCTATATGTATACGAGAGGAATTACAGATTATTGTTTTTATTACATAATATTTATATTTGGATGATACGTTAGAAACTCCACGATTGACTATGTTATCCTGCGTTGCAGAATTATCTCTGTATAAAATCATGTTCATTCAGGGCACTATCGCCTATAACTAAAATCGTACATATTCCAGCAGCGACAACGGTAACCTGAGGAGGTAAAACAAGTATAACTATAAAAGTATGTAGTATGTGTAGTATGAAAGTATGTAGAAAATATACCTATGAAATTACTGACTAAGGGACATACACATATGACAGCGGACGTTGTACATAGAAATATTGAAATCCAGATTAAATGTCTGGTTGCAGAGTACGATTTTCGCGATTACAAAATAGTGTTTTTATACAGCAGTAATGGGAGCTAATGGGCACTTGCTCAGTTGGCCACGAAGACCCATTCTGTTCAGGGTTGGTCACAATCACGGGTCAATACCCATCCGGCGGACTCCATGCATGAAGTGCGAGCCAGGGCAGCACTCTGGCCTTAGGGCTAGTTTACCCTAGGAATCAACCTTCTGGCGCTCCTGGGGGGTCTGCGTACCGTGCGTCGTGAGCCAATCGACTGTGCACTCTGACTAACAGTCGGGGGAGTCTGGAAGCAGTACTGTTTCCTATAGAGCGGGGGTGGTTGCGGACCTTACGGCGACTGCTCTTGAAACGACCATCGGCTACCCGATCCTGGGTGAACAGCCGGGCAAAGGATGACGTGGTCCACGATAGATTCGGTATACCCCGTTTCACCGCTTCTTAAGGGAGAGGACCGCGCAAGCGACCTCGAACTCGTAACAAATCGAGAGACCGGAGTAATCTGGTCGCAATTGGAAGTAAGGGCGTCAATGTAAGCCCGCTGGGTAACGCACCTAGTTATCTCGCGGGTAAGGCGTTGGCCCCTTACGGGCATGTGGCGGAGCTTGGCGGTGGACTCTTTTGTCTAAGTCTTCTGCGTTCACTTCACGGGAGAGAGAACGACTAATCGTTAAAATTCCTGAGGTGACGGGTTCGCCCATTGTAGTTGACAACTCTAGTTGCAGTAATAATAATGGTTTGGATCTTATGAGTAGGCTAAAAATAAAAGAGCTCATAGACATATTCATAACAACGATGTATTAAACAGTTTTTTCTCTGAATGCGTTGGTTGACGTAAAATTCATAAACGGGAGGCGAAATATATTATATAAGCATGAACTTGGTGAGTTATAAGGAGAATAACTTTTTAATTAAGAAGTTTAACCGCATTCATTATCTGCCATGAAAGATTACCCAAGAGGCATAAAAGAAACCAAGGAAGAAGATATTGTGCTAAGTAACTAAGAAGGAGTTCTTGGTATCCATTTTAATATTTAAGAAATTAGGGCTAAGATTCATTTCTGCTTCATTTCTTTGTTTAGTCTGTTTAATTCTGATACATTTGTTTCAGAAAGTTTCGGCGCCGTTCATATTATGCTATATTCCAATGATTACCCCATGTGTTTTCCAATATGAACAATTTACAATTTCTGCGACATTTTTCGCTACAAGTTTCTTTGTTAAAGGGATGTTTCATTTTGCTCCGGCTTATTTCGTTTATTATAGGTATGTGTTCTTCACATGTGCTGTTCGCGTGACAAGCTGCTTCTGACTCTATACATGTTACTGCTTGTTGACGCTCCGTAAATATTACTGAATCCGGGTAAGTAGCGATGTAAACTGATTTTTTATTTGAAAGTGCTGCTAAGATAGAATGCAAGGCAGGTTTATCACCAATCATTTGTATCAGCTGGCTATTTAAATTTTCGACAGAGTCGTCACTTATGTAAAAGGTGTTTTCTTAGCAGTGAATAAATCAGTAAGTGAAAAATTTGGATCAGATCTCTATCTTACTATCATCATTGGCATCGCACCTGACATCATTGGCTTTACTACTGTTATATATTATGCTTATATGTCATTTTTTTATGCTGTATGTTTTTAATAAAAAATAAGATTAAAAAAAATAAAACTATCAAAAGATTGGATATTTCTGACGTAATATCGCTTCATTTATAATTATTTTATAATTTAGTTATTGCTTTTGGATCTCTTTTTCAAACGCAAAAGAGTTTTCTTCTTCTTAGGGTGCCTCTCTAACTCGTGAAAGTTGGCAGTCGGATTTGCATACTTCTTTTTGTCTTTCGCTAGACAAAACAATTCGGCAACACTCGTAACCCCGATCCATTCTCTAATGTTCCGCAACGAAGATTCACGACTAGGGCCTGGTCTCCTCTTCCCTGCAACTTTTTCCCATCATAATGAGTTGCAGTAGTTCGTACCTGTCAACCCTAAGCACGTGACCCAGGTTAGCAGCTTTGCGCTGTTTGATGGTCTGCCATAGCTTACGGTTTTGACTAATACGCCGTAGAACTTTCTCATTAGTGACTTTCTTAGTCCAAGATATCGACATAAGATATCGGCATCTGTATGCCCACATCAAGTGAGACATACAGATAATATATCATAGTTTCAGATTATACTTACTTTTATACACCACTTAGGCAGTGATGCATAAACGTAGTAAACAAGGCACACACACTTAGTGTGTAATAAGTAATTTCAATTCATTTGCATAATATATAAATGTGTCTGTTTCCTAAAGAAACAAAAGAAATTAAAAAAAACTTTAATATCTATACATAATTAATCATAGATGTCATTAATTATAACAACGTGTCATCAGAAAAACATGTCTATTCAACAATTATAATTTTATTACTAACGTTAATGTAATTATAATTTTTCAACGCCAGAATTTATAAAGTTTGCAACTAAAATGTACGCTTTTTACGACATGCCGAAATTTGTATTTAATAGATATGTACAAGGTACAAACTTTTTCTTCGTTTTAATCGGCGTTGGACGATGTATTGTCAAAAAAGATAAAATTATTAAATTACCAATGATGATTAAGGCGTATTACGTATTATTAATTTCAATTGCTCTATATGTCTTTTTATTATTTATTTTTGATGATAGTGTAGAACCGAGAGAAGAAGCTGTAAGTGTTAAAATTATATTTGTATTACAAGGCCTTTGCATTATGTGGCAAAGTTTGGCGGTTTTCGCGACATTATTTCAATCGATTTTTGTGAGTTTCAAGAGCGTCACTTTTGTGTCAACAGTTCTCAAGGATCTGGATTGTTCATTTTACTGTTACCACAAAGAAATGTACAAAAAAATCTCGTCTCGAATTACAATTTCAATAACAATTTTATCATCCGTCGTGTTTATATACTCAGCGATAGAGTTCAAATTTTTATTTCTACATATCAATTCTGTCTGGAGGACTCTAGCAATTGTTTATATCATCCGTTACCACGACTTGATATACATTCAGTTTTTGTTTGACGTATGTAATGCAGTAATTCGAGGTAATGTTATTAATCTTGAATTAATAAAACTCGTGCACTTTAATGAATATGCAAAGAGTAATGTTGTAGCAATTTATAACCCTAACACCCGAGGTTTTACTAGAAAGGAAAAGCTTTTTAGGAGGGAGAAATATATAAGGCAGCTGTTGGTGCAGTGCCACAAGATGATGAAGGTATACCAAGCATTAGATTCGAGCTATCTTATTCAGGTAATCATAAAGTTTCCATTAAGTAACGCTCTTTAAATATTTATTTAATTTATCTTTTACAGATTTCTTCAAAATTTTATCACGATTTCTTATGGCTTCTCATAACTTTAAGCTTTAACGTTGTAATTATCAAGAATGGAAAGGTAGCTACACATTTGAAATGTATTTAATATTTTATTTTTTTTATATTTTTTTTATTTGACAGATTTTAAACTCTTATGAACAGTGGTTCATTATAATATCATACTTCAAAAATATTTCATTAATGTGGTTTCCGATAGCGGTTTGCATGTATTGGAAATCGCATCTCAATAGAACCACCATGCTTTTATGCAAGATGATAATTTTGGGAGGATACGGTATGGTTTCTGATTTCACGAATTATTTATATGGAAATAATAATAGTTAAAATCGAAATTCCTTTTCTTGCAGATAATTATACCACAGTTGCTATACACGATTTTCTAAGAGTGTCACGCGGTGCCACTTCTATATCTCTTCTGAAAATGAACGTCAGTTTCATCTGTCTCTGCTTTGCATCACTGGCGTCCTGTCTCATTATTATTAAAGAAATATTTTCTCAGGAAATTTTATATAACCTAAAGGTTATAACCTAAAGATAGATACACGTACATACAGTTACTTCATTATTGCTTTTAGGGCATCAAAATCATTTTTAAGATTTACTAAAACCACAAAATAAAATAATCAATAAAAATAATCAAGAAATTAAAATCAGAAAAAGACAGAATAATTAAAAAAGCTACTTAAAATTGTCAAAAAAAATGGCCAAAAAATTTTAAAAATTATTTAAAATTAACAAACAATTGTCTAATAATAATTCTTTAGGTAACTTTTGAATAAGCTTTCCACTTGAATTGTTTTTAAACTTTCCTGTAGCCTGTTAAAGTAATATGGCCCGGAGTATTTTGTGTCTTGCCTTGCTGTGTTTAGTTAATGTTTAATTAATACATGGTATAATTTTTTTTTATTTATTTCTCGTATTATTAGTATGTGTATCTGAAAACTTTTTATAATCTGGTTCTTTATTCTTAAAAAACTCAGTCAGTAACTTAAAGAGATAGAGTGAGGTTAAGGTGAGGATTCTTAGCCTTTTAAAAATGGGTCGACACGACTCTTCCCTTTTCACCTTTGCAATTATTCGCACTGCTCTCTTTTGGAGTATAAATATGGGTTCCCTATGACAAGCATAACAATTTCCCCAGATACCCTAGCTGAAATAAATTTCCCCTAGCTGAAATAAACATTTCTTGTTTGCATTTCATCCAACGACCTTCTTACAATACTTAAAGCATAACATGCCCGACTTAACCTACTTTCGAGGTTTCCACATTGAACGTTCCATTTTAAAAGTTCGTCGACATGAACACCTAAAAATCTAGTACAAGGAGTTTGAGGAATGGCAGTGTTATTTATTGAAAGTATTATTCCCGAACCTTTATTCCGATTTCGATGATTTGTAAAATGTATGAAGTTACTTTTAGACGCATTTAGTGTGAGGTTGTTGCTCTCAAACTAACTATTAAGTTTGAATAGATTAATTTTAACGTTAATCAATAATTCTTCCATATCTTTACCGGCAACAATTAAACTAGTGTCGTCGGCAAACATCGTTACATTTATATCTTTGAAATACATTGGTAAATCATTTACATATACTAAAAATAGAATAGGGCCCAAAATGGAACCCTGCGGGACTCCAAGTTTATCAGTTAAAGGGATCGAACAGTGTTTTGTAATGTTTTGATTTTGACAGTGTGTAATTTCCACTATTTGCGTCCTATTTTTTTTAAATATGAATCAAACCATTTTAAGCAGTCTCCCCTGACTCCATAATGATTTAGTTTGTTTAATAAAATATCATGCCTAACGCAATCAAATGCCTTACTCAAATCGCAAAAAATACCTAAGGTGTAGTACTTGTCCATTAGTTTGTCATTTACATAAGATATGAAATCCTCGATAGCTTTAGTAGTGGACTTGTTTCGTCTATGTCCAAATTGTCTTTTACTAAGAATATTGTTTGCATCAAAAAACGCAATTAATCTATTTTTGATTACAGTCTCTATGATTTTTGAGAAAGAAGACAATCTAGCCCCTACTTCGCTCACGATCCAGCGATAAAATGTTATGCTATTTATAGTTTAAGGAAGTATCCTGTAGAACATAATATAAACGTTAAGCCTCAAAGTTTAATGTTAACTAGCAACCCTACGGGGCCTTTCGGGTGCATACGAGTTATTGATTTATTTATTATTATTATTATTAATTTACAATAACTTTATATATGTCATATATACACCATTAACCCTTCAGGCCTCGGCCCCTCAGCCGATTGACAAGTTGATGTCAAAAAAAAATACGTGTGGCACTCGGGGACTGCCGCGGTAAAGCTATTGCATAGCATTTTTTAACAACTTATGCAATTATAATTATTTATTTATTATATTTATGCAGTATTTTTTTTCTTTGATATTAATTCAAGTTACACTTTTTGAGCGTGGTGACCGATAAGGAAACATTTTTTTCTTTTATTGAATAAATGAGAAGTTAATATTGTTTAAAATATTTTTATTATCTTACAATACATGTAGGTTATTGAGGAATTGTTATCATTGAAACTATAGGTTTATGGTAACTGAAATAAGAAACATAAGTTTGAGACTTGATATCCTCTAAATATCTGGAAAATACCGCGTCAATGGTGGTCCCATATTTTGTTGTGGATTCTTGTGGATCATTATTCATTTTCAAATTCAATTTTTCCGAAAGAAAATTGTCAACCGCTCTGATTTTTTATCAGCGAAATTGATGTTGAAATCGCCAGCCAAGATAAGTGGAAATTTATTACCATTTGTACCAAGTATTTTCGACCCTTCTTCAGTGTACTCCAGTAAAGTGCGATGAATAAAACGCTCTACCTCGTCCAATTTTGGATTCGGTGAAATGTAAATTGCTACCATGACTATGTGTAGGCCATTTCTAAGTTTGCACAAGCACGCACAAATATCTCCAACAAATGAGCGCCTTTCATTAACATCGCTAACGTGTGCAATATTTATTGCAATATTCGGAGTCATAATGTTAGTAACATTATTATTATTTTGGTAAATAGCTACCCCACCTTTTGGAACAGTATTTCGTTTGAATTGAGCAATACAAATGAAATTAGGTATTTCAATCGGATTATCATGCGTCATGCAAGTTTCGGTAAGAAGTAACACATTTGTTTGTCTTGTAACTGAATCTTGTAAATCGTATTTGTGACTATTTAGACTTTGGCAATTGAAAGTCATTATTGAAATGCCATTTCTATTACTAATAAAATCTAAGACACTTTGAGCTATCGTCTGAACACTATTTAAAGACAGTCTTTTGAATTCTTGCAACAAAGATTCAGTCGATGCAGCTTGCCTTCGATTATGATAAAACTTGAATGTAGAATTATCGTTTTTTGTCGTGATATACAATTTTTCAATATTAGTCACCCGAGAGAGCGCAACATAAACGAGTTCCTGAGAATGTGCTTTACTATAATCATATACTATTTCGTCAAAAGTTCCACCTTGCGACTTATGTATAGTTAGAGCAAGAGCTGAAGTTAATGGAAAATGTTTGCGTTTGGCTACACATTTTCTATCCGATGTTAATGAAATATTTGCTGTTCGTAATTCAATGGGAACAGCGAGATTGCTGACTCTATTTTGCACTGCTAGAGCGCCTGCTTTTTGCCTTTTTTTTCTACCCACTTTATCAGAACCACAAAATTCCAGCCAAACTCTAATCAATGTGTTACTTTCATCAAATTCTAGATGTACCAATTTCCCAACAGCACCATTGCATAAACCATCAGTAACGTCGATGTTGGTTGTAATAACATAATGCTTTCCAACAACAAAAGTAATGTGATAAGGCAGTCCTCCAGTGTCAATAACAGATTTTTTATGTAATTTAAGTCTAAAATTAGCTTCTTGCTCAGTACTTTTAGTGCCTATAATGACGTCTACGGACGTTGAAAGAATTTTGTTTTCACATTGGCTCAAAATCAAATTATTATAGGCGGCAACATCTTCATTTTTGAAAAATAAACGAACTCCATCAGGACATAATGTAGCCACATCCTCTTTTTTAAAAAATCTCGATTCAATAAGTTGAAAGTCATGCTCATCTAGTACATCTCCATTACCTATTTTTGTCAAAACTTGTGAAAATGCAACATTAGCTTGTCTCATTACAGTGGTAAGTTGATAAAATTTTAATTTTCTCCATAAATGCGGTCCAATCATGCTCGTTCTGATTGTCTTGTAAATTGGTGTCGATCTTACTGGTGGCAATTGCCGTAAATCTCCTATCAAAATAACATCTATACTTCCGAAATCTGTGTTTTTTCCTGTTATTTGTTTTAGACGATTATCAATTTAATGTAGAAGTTCTGCACTAACCATGCTAATTTCATCAATGATCAGTACTCTGACATATCTGAAGAGAGATCTATACAATTGCAACGTTTCTGATGACAGAGGCAAAAGTTTTGAAAGAGAAATTTTGAGAGCTGTATGAACAGTTGTACCATCAATAGCCACGGCAGCTTTGCCGGTTGAAGCACATGTAATATAGGCATTGCAGTAACCATCATTATCAGTGAACCTGTTGTAAATTTCCATAATCAGTTTGATAACGAATGATTTTCCCGTACCAGCTGGTCCCGTAAAAAAAATTTGAAATGGTTCTTGAATTGAAGTTTGTAAATGATGAATTATAGTCATAAGAATATCTCTTTGTTGATCATTGGCCATTCCCATTAAATCATAGAATTGTTGATAATCCATTAAATTTTCTCTTTTTTTAGCTATAGCGCCAAGTTTATGCAGAGATGCATTTTGTAAATCAACGTTAGCAGTTGAGTTTGGATCACGTAGCAATAAATCATAAGGATCTCTTTCATGCAATATATCAACCGCTCTTAATAATTCTTCGTCTTCTTGTTCTTCATCGTTTTCTCGGCACAACTGTCTACAAATTTCTAAAGTTTTCTCTATGTCCAAATTTGATTCAAATTCTTTCCTACGTTCTAATATCGTATCTTTGTTGTCCTCGTATATTTGAATGAACTTATTTTCAGCAATAATATCATTTTCTTCACTTTGAAAAGGAACATGCAACAGAACCATCTCACGCCTATAGTCGTTGTAATTGTCAGCCATATCGTAGTTCCTGTATCTTATTATTCTTGCAGTATCTCTTTTAGTGTGAGTCCCCTTTTTATTTAGGTAATATTTTGCAACAAATTGTGCTAACGTAACATCGCGGTGTTCTTCAGGTCTTTTCTCATACTTATCGAACCAATTCTCTTTCCAAACGTTCGTACAATCATCATCTAAAGCTTCAAGTTCCTTCATAGATTTTCTAATTCTTGCGCGTTCAGTAGGAAATACCGTTGGAATGTAGACTGTCACCACCGTTGACTTAGCCATAGGTTCTCTTAATAAATACCAAGCAGCTTCTTGTGCCGGCATTTCAACAGACTGAAGTATGTCAATACTCATTTTTTTTGTGATATCGACAATGTCGAATTCTGGATGCTCGTCCATTATGTCAATTATTTGTCTTTGCAAATTACTAATCCCTCTATTATGCTTATTGACATATTCAACAACATATGTTGCACAAGCATATTCATCTAGTATAATCTGAAAATCCATGTTCGATTTCAAATGATGTAATACGAATGGATTGAAAGTGTTGTGCCATTTTTCTGCTGGTGTCCTTTTATAGAATAATTTTGGTCTATTGATACCAGCACGAATAATATTGTAGTAATGATCATCAGAAATAATATCATTATGCGAGTAAAATTCATCAAAATTCGTGTAGTCAACATTTTCGAGATTATTTCTTAAAAAATTAAATCGTTTCTTATATTCTTTGAAAAGTGCTTCTGAGTAATCGGGATCAGTGTCTTTCAAAGGTATCAAATTAATCGTTTTTTTTGTTGGCATAAATGGTGCACCAAATCTACATTCTTGGTTTTTATTAGGATTCATTTTTTTATAACACGTGAATGTGTGTTTGTGTGTTACTAGTTTTATATTTCCAGACGCCTCTGACGCTGACACAGAAACTAATTCGTCGATTAATTTAATTACTTCAGGATCATTGCTTAATAAATCTTCAGGAACATTTTCCAACCAAAGAAGAATATGAGCATGTGGGCTACCACGATGTTGAAATTCTATTCTTTTGAAATAATTTATTACTCTATATTTTCCGAATGGACTTCTTTTCTTTGATTGCAAAACTTTTAACAGACAATTTACCATTTTATTAAAATAAATAGCACAAGTTACGGCATCTTCATTCACAAGTTGAGCTTTATGCACATAACTCATTTCTGCTAAAAACTCATCTGAAATTTCCGCTCCCTCGTTTTTCAATTTGTACAATAATTTCAATAAATTTTCCCAGCCAGTTTCATTGGCGCTAAGAGTCATAAAAGCAGTTGGTGGCCCTAATTGCCTGATCATTGCAAAAAGATGTTTTTTGCGATCTGACCAAAACCAAGCAGAATTTGGTATGCAGCGAAGAAATGCGAGATTTGTTTCTAAACAATTATTTATATATTCTTCAGATTGAATGGTGTCTTTCGTAATTGAAGTACCTTGTCCAACATGCTTAAACGCAACGTTGACACATCTACTAACTCGCAACCTCATGATTTTAGCAGCGATGTATAAAAGGTGTTGTGGGTCAGTAGCACGCCTATCAGTACGCCGAAGTTCGCTGGTAGCTTGCATGAATGGAGTAACAATAACACCATCTCTGTATGTTCGAAACTGACCGCCGTAGATTGTCGGAAAAGATAGTTCTTCCGCATGTTCATCCATTAAAATACTGATTGGCCTGTTATATTCACCGGGTGCTAGACTCAAAAAATAATCATCATTCCACAAAAGAGTTTGTTGCTGCGCAACTAAATTGTCTTCAATTGGCACGTGTTCACTTATTTCATCCATATTTAATTGCGAAGTACGTTCATTGCCGGTAAAAAAAGATTCATCGATTTTAATGTCATGATAAATATAAAGAGGCGTAGAGACTAAATACGACAACCACTCTTTAATATGACTCTTATTAATAAGCCCGTGGACATAACTAGTTTTGTGAATCAACTTCTTTTTCAAATGCACATAAAAGCAATGGTCATCTTGAATGTTTCTTGGCAATTGTTTCACCATTGTATTAACTTCGACAGGAACATTAATTATCTGGCCATAAATACCGTACTGACCATTAACGTGTCTCAGTCTACGAATCTGCATGAACGGTATTCTCGGTGAAATCAGTCGTTGCTCGATAAGGTTTAACGTTGGTAAATGTGATGGAATTTTCAGATATGCAAAACCATTGTAGGTTGACATGAGAGGATTTTTTTCTTTTTCCAAAGATGTATAACACGTAGAGCAGACTTGAACAATTTCACCAGGTGTGTAATTCTAAAAAAATCAAATTCGTATTATCAAGATAAGAAAGAAAAATATAAAGTGAATAATAAAAAAAAACTATATAATTAAGATTACCTGCAGTATTGTTTTCAAAATACTTTCATGTTTACTGGTCGACATTTTCAAGTCTCTTTTCCACCATAGTCTGTCGCAAATAATACAAGAATGACCAAATGAATTACTCGTAAAGTCTTTATAAAAATCAATATGACTTGTACTGTGTTTATGATAATTTGTGTAAACTGGAATAGTACCATCAACAATAAAATCCATAATTTTTTCACCAATTCGATTTTCTCTATCAATCTCAATTTCATTTTCATGATCGTTATGGTTATCTTCGGTAGGGTCTTCATTATAATTGTCACGCAATAGTTGAATATTGGCATCAACATGGGCTTCATTTTGGGTAGCGTCTTGTATTGTCTCCAATAAATCTGATACTTCATAAAAAGGTGTGAAATGTTGTTCACGAAGATGAAGATGAATCCAGTTTTGTGTATTATTCGCTTTGAAATGACAAAAGATAGTGTCTTGATTCGTTGTAGTTATGTTGTAAAAACAATAATGTACACAAACATTTTGATTGTACATTTTTGAAAATAAGTACAAACAATCCAAATCTCCGTAATCATTAGTGCTTGATAGAATTTTATATGCTTCTTGCGGATTGTGGCAGGAGTTTAAATAGGGTGAATCGCGTAACTGATTTCTCAAGTCACAAGTCTCAATTTGAATTTGCAAAACACTTATGAGCGAGTGGAATAGACAATTACCATCGCCAGGAATTCCTGTGTTCCTGTATAGAACAACTTCGCGAGTAATGCATTCATTACGCTGTTCATAAATTTGAAGTTGTTGGCTGTGAAATTGATTTTCTTGTAGCGTTACATTTTCTATATTTTCAACAGCTCTACATTGCACGACATTCTCTTCATTACTGTCCAATTTTTGTCTTTTCCTGTGAAAAAAGAAGTAGAATGTCAAGTTCGAAATTCAAAGCACAATACAAAATTTCGAAATTTTAATTCGAATTCCGATATTATCGAAATTTAATCGAAATTCCGAATTTCAAATGTCAAAATGTCAAGTTCGAAATTTGAAGTAGAATGAATATTAAGTTCAAAATTTGAAGTAGAATGTCAAGTTCGAAATTCGAAGTAAAATGTCAAGTTCGAAATTCGACGTCGAATTGCAAGTTCGAAATTCGAAGTAAAATATCAAGTTCGAAATTCGAAGTAAAATGTCGAGTTCGAAATTCGACGTAGAATTTCAAGTTCGAAATTCGAAGTAAAATATCAAGTTCGAAATTCGAAGTAAAATGTCAAGTTCGAAATTCAACGTAGAATTTCAAGTTCGAAATTCGAAGTAGAATGTCAAGTTCGAAATTCGAAGTAAAATGTCAAGTTCGAAATTCGAAGAAAAATTTCAAGTTCAAAATTCGACGTAGAATTTCAAGTTCGAAATTCGAAGTAGAATATCAAGTTCGAAATTCGAAGTAGAATGTCAAGTTCAAAATTCGAAGCACAATTTCAAGTTTGAAATTCGAAGTACGATTTCAAGTTCGAAATTCGAAATAGCATTCCAAGTTCGAAATTAGAAGTAGGTAGTAGAAATTAGAAAATAAAAGAAGGTTTGAAAACTGACAAATTTAAAAAAAAGACTGTCTACCTACAGCGTCAGTATAAATATGGATGAGTCAGATATTCGCCTAACTAAGTTATAAGTAGAATTATTATGATTACTACTAGATTTTTGGCTAAAAACCACAAAATGATCTTATTGCAACAAATAGGTACAACCCCCTCCAACCAAAGTATAATTTACGTCATACTACGAAAATCACGAATGAAAATTTGTCGCTTTATGAATGAATTTAGCAAATCGACGGTTCAACTTATACTTATGTGTAGGTACTTTTACCCGCAGGTTTCATATTGAAATCGACCCTAAATCGATTTTCAAAATCAATATTCAAGTTTGATCTAACAGTAATCACGTCAGTTTATGAAATAAAATGACGTATTTTATTTTATAACTGTTAATTAGTGAACTTGTTGCACGAAACCTATTCGTCTAGTCACCCCAATGTGACGTCAGGCAAGGAACGTCAGAGCAGAGAAATGGTAATAATATACACGTAATAATACACGTTACTTACCTTAATAATCTATTTTTCTCCAGTATACGGCGTTTATGTTGTAAAAATTTTGATTTCCTGGCCATTTTGTTTTTTTAATAACGTAATTTATTTCGTCTTCTTTCGGAACACAATGTCAGAATCCTACCGTAACAGTAGCCGCGGTCATACTGTATTAATTCAATTTATTTCTGATATCAGATAACTGCGCTCTATCGGCAAATGTTGAAATTATTCCGAATCATATGGGGCTGGGGAATCAAATGATTCGGAATAATTCCGATAGGGCGCCGCGCACGAATGTTATTCAATAAAGCAACAAAACCGGATATTATTCTTTTATTCTTTGACTATTCGAAAAAAATCGTAGATAAAAAGATAGATAATTAAATTATCTTTAAAATGGTGCAGGTTTCATAATATTACGCCAGATAATATTTGCGTGGTAGTCGTTTTTGTGTTCGGTTAGACCTAATTTCACAAATTAATTACACTATGTAATAAAAACAAAATATAAAATATTCAAGGCTAAGAATATTAGGAAAATGTTCTTGTTTAACATATATTTTTTTCGAATCGTAAGCAGTACTCGTTTAGACGTAATTATCAGTTTAAAATCATTAATTTTCGTTAAGAAATTTCTTCATTCGGTCGCCGCGCTGGGCTAGGCCCGCGATAAAAGCTATGCAATAGCTTAAAAATTTTAGTAAAAATTAGTAAATAAATTGAATTATGACACTATCTCACCAAAACATTAATTACTGCCAAACCACTGTACCCATAATTAAAATAAAACAAATTAACATAATAAAACATAATAAAATAAAACAAAATAAATTAAAATTAAATTAAAACGGGGCCGTCACGCTGAGTCGTGTTTTGGCCGATATCGGCCAAACGGGGCTCTAGGGGTTAACATACTATGGTTGAGTTGGGAGAGATTGAGCACATCCTATAGTGTAAAATGTTTATCCGCATTCCTAACTAGGTCATCCTAACTAGGACATCAACGAGCTGACTCTTTTGATATTATGAACTAAGTTCATAATATCAAAAGAGTGCATTGAGAACTTAAATTCATACAAGTGTCATATATGAATGATGACACTTGAATGAATTTAAGTTATTTGCATTCTTATAACTCTCATTTAAATTATTATATTGCACTTAGGATAACCCTTGTTCCCGCAATACTCCACGCGGCGCGGGCGGTCCGCGCTAAGGCGCGGCGCGCTGTCGGTTACAGTGAAAGACAGTATGCTTTCTGGTTGAAGATTTTATTACGACTGGTTGAGCGAGCGAGGCGCTCAAACGTTTCAGTGTTTACGTTGATGAAATAACTCGGACTTTAAGCGCAGTGGCAACGTTACTGCGGCGGCAAGTTTGAATTATTATCTGGCGGGTAAACGAAATATTACATTGTGTGACAAAAGTCGAAAAAAATACACAAACGAAATATGTATTACTCTACAGACTATTAAAAGTTACAAAATCATCCAAGTAAACAAAACTTTGAATGTGAATACGCCATGGATTGATGAGTTGAACTTTTAAAATATTACTTCTATACATAATATATAATATGTGTCTCTATTCGTTAAATAATATGTATCTATTTGTTACAATCTGGGTACATCTTCCATACAAAAATTCCCATTTTCCTTTCACAGAAAACATTTGATGACATTTTCGACTATGTACTTATAAAAATATTTACCTACATCGGTAAATGTCGTAAATTATCCGGTATGTTCTACAAGTAAATATATTAAAAAGAATAAAAACACGACTGCCGTTACAGAAAGTGAACAATTGTATTAATAACTATTTTCATTCGGGTTTTTTTGATATTTTCATAATGTACTCAATCAGAACTTTCATTTGACACTAATCACGATATGTTTATGTAATTTATTGACATTTGGAAATATGGACATTGAGACAACTACTTACTTGATATTTGGACAGGTAAGGTACACTTCTTATGACACTCGGAATAACATAATGGTTCTAACAATATTACACACTTCCAAATCGGTTGAAGCATCTAGAAGTTATGTTGGAATAAAGACACGGAAAACATACATAGGTTAACCCTGAACACATTACACTCCTTGTTTGTTGGACAGTCGTGTTATAACCAGTCATAATTGGAGCTTTGTGATTGTTTGATGGACCCATGTAACGGCATGAAATATGAACCATTGATTTTATATGGAATTAAATTGCTCAACGTCATAGTACATTTTGCCAACTTTTTTGCGCCGGCGACATGCAGGTGGCGCCGATAGAATTGTCCTTTGAAACTAATAGCAATTTATTTGGTCATCTATAATACCATTGATAATGAATGTTTTTTTTATAAACCGCCATGTAACGTTTTTTTTTCAACTAGTGCTTATTACGTGTATGGCAACACTTACCTCATGTCTGATTTGACAGATAATTAGTTTTATCCTTCCGCTGAACGAATATGGTTGTGTATACGCTTGAACAACGCTGGGAAATCTTGCGACATTACTTTGAAAATCATGGTAATGTTGCAGAATGTGTGCGAAAATTGCGTACGGATTTTGGAAGAAGAGAAGCACCATCAGCTCCGTATGTTCGTTACCTTGTGAAAAAAGTGAAAGAAACTGACATCCTCATCGATAAACCAATGCGCGAAAAGCCAAAAACAGTGCGTACACCCGAGAATATTGCTGCTGTGGCCGAAAGTGTGCGTGAATCGCCATCAACATCAGTTCACCGTCGTTCTGAATAATTGGACATTTCGCAGATATCATTGAGACGAATTTTGCGAAAAGACCATGGTATGACGCCGTACAAAGTCCAATTGGTTCAGGAGTTGAAACCAACTGACCATCCAATGCGTTTTCGCTTCGCTAAGTGGGCCTGCGATCGACTTGCAGAAGATGCGGATTTTGCCAAAAAGAACATCTTTTCAGATGAAGCTCATTTCCATCTTGGCGGGTATGTAAACAAGCAGAATTGTCGCATTTGGGGCACAGAAAACCCGCACGCATTCATTGAAAAGCCGGTGCACCCAAAACGAGTCACTGTTTGGTGCGAATTTTGGTCCAGAGGCATAATTGGGCCATTTTTCTTCGAAAATGAGCAAGGAGTGGCCGTTACCGTCAATGGCGATCGTTATCGGGCCATGTTGAACGAATTTTTGTTCACAGAAATTGAAGAGGAGGATATTGGCAACATTTGGTTTCAACAGGACGGCGCTATACGTGCCACACAGCCAACGCTACACTTGATGTTTTGCGCCCTGTTTTAGAAAATCGCATTATCAGCCGCAGAGCTGATGTCGTTTGGCCACCTCGGAGCTGCGATTTGACACCGTTGGACTACTTTTTGTGGGGTGCCGTCAAAGATAAGTGTTACGACAATATTCGTGAAGCCATTGGTGAAATACAGCTGCACACAATCGATAATGTACTTAAAAATTGGACCCATCGTGTAGGCTACTGCATGGCCAGCCGAGGCAGCCATTGGAATGAAATTATTTTCCATCATTAACCGGAGGGATTGTACTTTCAAATAAAAAAAGAAATTTGAAAAAATATTCAGTAGTTTTTTTTTTATAGCATTTAAAAAAAAAAAGTTATTTGGCGGACCCTTTATAATAGTCCAATAATTTAACCAATGCTAACCATAATAACGTTCAATTATTAGTGCAATGCATCCATGTATACGTTAATTACATCACCAAAGTAATTAAGAGAGATAGTATGCTATCTATTTGTTCATCTGAAAATTACAGTGCGTAATTACTACTTCTATTCTTGACCACTCTGTGAACCGTAATGCCCCTGCCAGCGTCCAGCTGTCATCCTTCCAGGTGGCGGTCCATGAATACTTCTCGGGTGTTTACCCAAAATCTACCCATGTCGACCCGGTTCACAGAGAAAACGCATTTAAGGCAAAGCTCCGTAGGCAAAAGCGGCTACTTCGTCGCCAGTTACGTGAAGCCAAGAAAGCCGGGGATAAAGCCCTCTGCCACAACTTCTCGCGCGCGTACCGCTCTATACTAAAACTCATACAGAGCGTAGCAACGCAAAACGACAAGCGCAAGGCAGCATTTCTCAAATCCAAAGAGGAAGCCCGGTTCGACAAAAACCGTTTTAACTACAGCAAAACGGTTTTGTCTGCCGCCAAGGGAAAAATCCAAATCCCGGAAGAAATGGCCACGGAATATTTTTCGACCACGTATGAGGACCCAATGCGGCTCCATAATTACAGCCCTCCGCCGGGCATTACACCTCCGCCCCTGCCTACGGTAGCTTTTGCTTCTCAACCTCCATCTCTAGATGAGATTCTTAATCAAGTAAAGAGGAAGCCATCGGGCTCTACTCCGGGTCCCGATGGTATTCCCTATTTAGTATACAAAAAATGCCCCTGCCTTCTGCAATATTTAGGATCCATCTTCCGAAATATATGGAATAGCGGTGTAGTCCCACAGAATTTTGGCCGAGCGACAGTCATCTTAATTCCGAAGGTCCCAGTTTGCACCGGACCAAAGGACGCTCGGCCCATTGCTCTCACAGACACTGTGGCCAAAATATTTTTTTGCATAGTCCACACGAGGATGAGCGAATTCATGCACCGGAATGAGTACCTTGGAGTATCAGTTCAAAAAGGCTTCATGCGTGGCGTCTCGGGCTGCCTCGAGCACAATTCTCTCCTGGCTGCTGCCATCAAGGATGCGAGACAGCACGAACGCCAAATCAATGTATGCTGGCTCGACCTAGAGAATGCCTTTGGGTCAGTCCGACACAGTCTCCTCCACTTTGCACTCCGCTGGTACAACTTCCCACCAGTCGTGCGTGACATTGTAGCCTCCTACTACAACTGTCTGACTTTCCATGTTAAAACGCAAGAATGGACTACCCGCTCTATGCCATATTCAATTGGACTATTTCAGGGCTGTTGCCTCTCCCCGACGATTTTTAATATAGTTTTTAATATACTGCTGGAAAGCCTGACCCAGTTTGACAGGAAGTGGGGCTACCGTTTTAAAACAGACGGCCAATACACCTCGTCGTGCCTCGCTTTTGCCGACGACCTAACTTTCATCACCAGAAGCCCCAAGCAGCTTTCCCTGCTATTACAGAAAGTGGAGCTTTTCTGCGACTGGTCAGGCTGTATAAAAGTGAAGCCCTCCAAATGTTTTTGCCTTGGACTCGCCCGCATGGGCACAAAATTTACATCCTATGACCCCAAATTGGTCTATAAGGGCTCTAATATCTCCCTTATAGACCCAAACAATCATTTCAAATTCCTCGGCAGAAAAATCACCCATCAGGGAAAAGACGTCTCGGGCGATCATGTTATAGAGCATTTCAAAAGTTGCTTGGCGAAAATAGATGCCTTGCTAATTTCTGGCCCTCGTAAGGCCTGGATCTATGACAATTATCTAACGTCACATTTGTCATGGCCCTTTCTTATTTACGATTTTACCAAAACCCAACTGTCCCGTCTAGATGCGCTGGTGACAGCTAGTTTAAAATCCTGGCTGTCCTTAGCCAAACCAGCTGACCCCTCGACTCTCTTCAGGTCCAAACAAAATTTTGGGCTAGCGCTTAAACTGCCCTCTCTGCTCTACGCCAACTCCAGAATAACCAAAAATTCGATTCTCTGCAATTCCAAAGATCCGGCAATATCGAAGCACGTAATAAGTGGCCGTAGTGATTCAAATGATCTACAAGCCCGCGTAGACTTCCACAAAAAGTTCCTTACTGGAATCAGCCAGAATGGCACTGGTCTGGGGTATGGCAGTACAACCACGAGCGACGTGGACTTGAAGAAGTCTCTTTTGCGGGGAGATTACGACAGCAAGAGTATGGCTCATGCTATTGGCCTTCAATGCCAGAATGATTGGACAACAATTGGGGACTTTTGCATTCCGCCTCCAATGCACTGGAAGGTAATGCTCTATGACTGGACGCCAGAGATGCTGAAATTTTATTTGAATGCCTTTCAGCATACACTTCCAGACCCCAGTAACCTCGCTCGTTGGAGCTTTGCCGAGGATAGTTCTTGTCCCCTCTGTAGCAATACCCCTTGCACAGCTAGACACATTCTAGCTGGCTGCAAGGTGGCCTTAGATCAAGGACGGTACACTTACCGCCATGACAAAGTTCTCGCTGTTATTCGCGAGGTAATTAGTCTCTCAGTGGCTCGTGCCAACAAGGGTTTGACAGTATCCTCCAAACCCCCAATACAGTTTGTGCGGGATGGCTCTAAAGGCAAAAAACATTTAACTACAAAACCTTTCTCAATAATCGAGAAAGCTACAGATTGGATTCTGGAGGTTGATTCGGTCTCTAAGCAGTATAAATTCCCTGAAAGTCTCGGATGCACAGCCCTCCGTCCAGATATAACTCTTTACTCTCTATCTCGGAAGGTGGCTCTTATCGTAGAATTAACTGTTCCATGGGAATCAAATATCCCAAAAGACCACGAGTACAAATTAAATAAATACCATGATCTCGCAAATGCCGTAACCCGGAACGGCTTCACTGTTCACCTTCACGCGGTGGAAGTTGGCGCTCGTGGCCTGCCAGCTAAATCTCTATTTCACCTCTTTAAAGATCTTGGCCTTTCCAGAAAAATAATCAACTCTTTCTTAGAAAAATTATCTAAAACTGCGATTTGCGCATCTTAAATTCTATGGCTTCGAAGGGGGAGTGAATGGGTGGCAAGGTGAACGCTCACATGTGGCAAGACAGCTGTCCTAAACCTACCACAGCCGGTTCGTAAGTCCGGAATCCACTGCTCACCCCCCAGAAGTGTAAAAAAATAGTATTATGATGGGCCCGACTCCGGTCGGTGAATTCCATGGCAGCTCCGTTTGTATTTATTTATATATTGTATACTAAATTAAAATTTGTCATTTGAATATAAATAATATTAATATGTTAGGAGCTATGCTTTAAAAAATCATTTAATATTACATTTATTAGACATAGGAAAGAATAGCGTATAGGCGTGTTTAGGCCGCCATCTATATTGCTGCCATACCACGTAGTTGCCAAATCCTAGTACGGCGTTCAACAATCGAATACGCTATGTATTCAATGTATGTACAAATATGCTATTTTCCACCATCCCAGGTCGGTCACTTAATTAACGTGCGAATAGGTACTGATTAAAATCGACGCGATTAAATTGTCGCGAAGGTGTCAACTTAATTTAACTTAATTTACCTATATATACTTATTCGTAAATTTTGCAATTACTTAAGAAATTCTTATTTATTAGTAAATATCTGCATAATAACAATGAAGTAAGATGTGGCTGATGCAAAAGAGACAAATATGAATTTAGCATCCACTTTTAGAAGCGATAGACCACTGACGTTAAGCGATACTCTCAAAAAATCGCATAGAGCTGTCGTCGTATAGCCATCTGAAAAATGTTTTAGTAATTTTAGGAAATAAATTTTCCTAGAATTAAAATTTCATAGAATTTTAGGAATAAAGAGAGGAAATAAGCAGAAACCTCAACTATTTCTTAATGGCATCGAAAAGCCTCTAATAGTTTCGCAGTTGCGTCTACCTAAAATCGTGATTGCAGAGTTGAATACTAAATAATGCAACGTGTGGTTTCTCAAAGATCAATTTCTAGTACCCTCCTTCCCCCCTTAGATCGCAGAAACACTAGTACTGGTAACTTTTATTGCACAAATGGAACAAGAGGGTCCAAGGGTTTCAAAGGACAACTCAATACAGAAGCATAACATTTTATAACAGGTTACCAGAAGAATAAAAAAATATACAAACAAATACACTATTAAAAAAACTTACCAAGGAATTTTTATTGCAAAAATGTCTATATGGCACGGACTTTGTTTATCACAATTGACTACTTGTTTATTTTATTTATTTTTTATTTATTTTTTTTAACTTTAACTTTAACATTTTAATCCTATTCTGAACACTTCATTTTAGACAATTTACTTACTGATTATGTAATATGATTTAGGAATTATTGCTTTTATTTTTATATTTTTACTCTGATTATTATTTGATTCTTTCCAAATTGGACTCCTTGATTATTATTATTATTATTATTATTGAATTATTTATTTGCGAGATCATTCAATGGATTTGCCTTTCTTTTATTTTTTATTTTTTATTCATAGATTCATTCTCTTTTTTTTTGGATTTGGTATTTCTATTGTTGATATTTCTTTTTAATATTTAGACAATGTAATGGTTGATTTTGTATAGTTTATTGACTTTCAGATTTCTAACGTGATTTTATTTTATTTTTGCCAGATATATGATATGTTTAAAATATGAATATTATAAAAAATGTATTTATTAATTGTAAGTTCTATACCCTCGCCGGTTTTTTTCGGATAAATAAACTTTGAACTTTGAAGGTCATATATAAATATTCGCATATGAAGGAATCAATTCATATATGCATATTACCTAAAAGCATTCCTTCAACAAGCTCGCTGTGTGCACCGCCAAATAATTATTCATGAATATCATGTGAAATACCTGGGTTTAACCTATGACAGTAACCTAAAGTGGCATTGTCACGTTTTCATCATTGCAAGTAAAACCAGGAAATTGAGATTTGCTTTTAAGGCCCTTAGAAATGTACTACCGCGAAAAAACCTAATATGTCTACTTCACCCTAGCCTACGGTAGGTACAATTGCATATGGTATATTAAAATAGTGAGGTTCTACATACTCAGCGCTAGATCCGCTTGTAAAACACTAAAAGCTCTAATAACGATCGTGGCTTGAAAGCCACATGGATTCCATCAAACGATCTTTTTAACGAGACTTATGGACACTATGGCATTAGACATATTTTATGCAAAAGCAACCCTTATTTACTATTGAGATCAAAAATCTACCCTACTTAGGTAGTTTTTGTGTATATACCTTTTGTAATTGTATTCTATCTCAAACTAAATTATTATTGTATAAATTAGATAAAAACGAATTTACCGTCCGTAGTTAGTAACACCCGACATTTCAGCGATGTTGCAGCCGCCGTTGTCTAGGGTAGACTAAGACAAGGTTGACAGTCTTCCCGCGGTAAATTCGTTTTTATCTTATTTATAATGTCAAACAACCGCGATAGTGGTCGATTTCGTATTATTATTTGGCTTTTTAAAGTATCTAAAACATATTCGTTGGAATAGTCGTAATAGGCATAGCGCCGCGGGCAAATAAAAAAAAACGATTGGGTCACCCCAAAACTTTGGCGGCAAGTATTCAAGGACAAATTTCATCGGAATATTAAGTTCATAAATAAAATCCTTAAGCGCCGTCTGTCGGCCTACGGATGAAACTGGTTGGGTTCCATTGCGACGCCCTCAACTAAGACCAAGCGACAACAGACGTCGTTAAAAAGTAATTAAAATTAATGGCGGTATTTAAATATTATTAAAGTAGCTTGTATATGAGATATTCCAACCAAAATTATACAATGTGGTTTCGTCCCAACAAGGCATTTGTGTATCAAATATCAAGTATCCAGTATTTCGGGACTAAAATATGACTAGTGCGCCCCCTGGTGGACCGATTTCAACCACAACATTTTAAACTTTGCGACGACAAAATGATGCCTGCATGCAAAATTTCAGCTCAATCAGATTAAGAGTTTGGGCGATATCATGGAGGAATACACACACAGATAGACAGACAGACACACATTTATACTTCAATCTGAAAATGGTTTTAATCATCTTAGGAGGAATCAGAATAGATACTTCCGTCTTTATTATCGCGTTTATTACTTTTTATCCTCATTGGTTGGTGGGCCAGGAAAGTAAAATAAACAAAACAATGGTTTGACAAGACTATATCAAATGCTATATTTGATATAGTTATAAGTGATGACAGCTGGATCTACTGCTATTAGCCTGAAACTAAGAGGCAATTCGACGGGTTTTCCTCTCGAAGAGCTGCCAACAAAAGTGAAGAAAGGACGGAGTGCTGAAAAGAAGATGCTTGCCTCTTGCTTTGGCAGATCGGACCAATATGCTAATATTACTCTCTAATTAAAAGTAATATTACTATCTAATAATATCAAATTAAAGAACAGTCACTGCAGACAGGTATGTGGATAACTGTTTGACTTGTGTTTTGGCACAAATCAAAGAACGACGTCCACGAAACAGAATTATCCTCCACCGCGTCAACGCTCACCTCATTTCGCCAGACCTCATTCCACCAGACAAACAAACCAATATTTGAGTACTGTAAATGTACAAATAATGTATCATCCGCCATACAGTCTCGACCATGCACCCTGTGATATCTATTTATTCACTAAAATAAACGACAAACTCATCGGAATTCGCTTAATGGCTGCAGGAGAAGCAGGTTCGTCCTTCTAGGCGGCCTCGGAAGAGGTGCTTAAAGAAGAGTGGGCCATAGGCAATGGTTCCATGCAGCGCCATATTTAGATCAGATAAGGCCCTAAGCTATTTGATCTATTGCTGCAGTATATTGAAGTATATATGACAATTGCTCACTCGGACAAATTTTCTGGGGGCCCCTAAGAAAGTGGGGATCCTATACTATAGCTTGAGTAGCTTATACCTATATCCTGGACTCATTCCATAGCATGTACGATTGTATATATCGCTACATTAATATACGAGTATATTAAATCTGTGGTTCATCGAATCAACCAAAAAGAAACTCCAATACCGTATCCTCCAAGAATGATCAGTTTATAGATCAGCTTTCTCGTTTTATCCAGATGTGATTTCCAGTATGTGCAAACTGCTACTGCAAACATCATCAGCGGAAGAGTTTTCATGTACAATGTTACCACAATACATTTATTAAAATTGTCCATAACCTGTAATTTAAATATGCATATTTATACAGCTTTTTTAACATTGTATTTTTGTTTTATTATACATACTTGAAAAGTGCTATCAGGGTCGATAAACTTCCAAAATATGAACAGGAAAAACCAAACTACATATATCGCTTGAGAATTTTGAGAAAATCTGCAATTTTTATAATAAACGATATATATAAATATTTAAAATAGTTTTAAAATTGGTATTGTAGTGTAATAATACCTGGTAGTGATATATTGAATTGATGGTTTCATATACTTTTCTCACGTTGTAACTTAGCACCAGCAGCTGCCTTATATATTTTCCCACCTCCAAAGTCATTTTCCTTCTCGGTAAAGTGTGATGGGTAGAAATCACCGAAATAGTTACTTTAGAAAATTTATTAAATTGGTCAAGTTTTACCAACTCTAAATTGATCACTTTCACTCGAACCACAATGCCAAATACATCAAACAAAAATTTCATTAAGATGATATCTGGGTGAGCACCAGTATAGCCAGAGCGCTAGAAACCGTCTGAATATTGTCCAATAAAATAAGGAATAAAATTGAGGAATAAATAAACAAAACAAACGATATTATTACAATAATAATGTGTATTTTTAGTGATGAATGTTTATACAAATCTTTGTGGTAGCAATAAAAAATACAATCTACATCTTTGAGCATTTTAGAAATGAATAAGTCCTTGTCGATACTTAGAAAGATCGATTGCAACAATCTGATGATAACGAGTGAAGATTGCGTAACTTTGGAAGATTTTGAAATAGGAGGATGAGAATAGTACCTCCCTGGACTTTAATATTTATGGAGTCGGTGATATTATTATAAAAGGCATAAACAGTAGCACTCGCTAAGAATACGTAATATAATTTTATGTAAAGTGGTAATTTGGTAATATAATATTTTCCGATGAAGCATCGCCCGACGCCGAGTATAACAAAATTAAAGCTCAATCTATTTTTGTGTTCAACTTTATAATACTAAACATAGAAATGTTTAACTGTTAATTAGACAATTAAAAAGATAATGATCTTATTTGGAAGCCACGTAATGAATATTGGCATTAGCGTAATTAAATAAGGGCATGTATATTTAGATATACAATGAGGAATATTTTCTTATTAATTTACCCATTTATGCTACTAAGAACATCGCTATCAGTAGATCTAATGAAGATAGTATATTAAGTACTGGCGAACAGTACAATTAGATATGGAATTCTCGGCTGGGGTGGCTCTACCTTTACCGTTCTGGATCCGCTGATCAAGGCTCATAAGTCCCAGGTCAGAGTTATAAACAAAAACCATATAAATCACATCTCAATAGGGTTTGCAGCTGGAACCCGGGACCACTCAGTACTATGGATTCACCATCTCATCGCCTACCATTCACCCTATTTAAATTATAAATATTTCTTTTTTTATTTCTTTACTCTGTTTATGACTTTAGTAAGTAAGCTAAACCTTGTATATTTTATAACGTTAGATAGTAATTGAATTGTTGATATTTCTATGATTAAATAAACGGTTCACGGGGTGCCGGAGGGGGTAGAAACCAGGAGAATCTTCCTCCATATCTCCGTTCGTCCACCCCTCACGTAATACCCTTCTGGTACGAGTGAGGTTGTCGATGCACGATATCCCGGGCAGATAAAACGATCCATGTCATTAGAACTGCCCGGGTGGTGGGTGGGGTTTCTCCCCCCTCCTGTCACCGCGTAGCCTAATAATAATAATAATAATAATCTCAATAGGACCACTATGCTGATATGCAAGATGGTTATTCTAGGAGGATACGGTATGGTTTCTTGATTTCAAGTATTATTAATTATATGGGAAATAGCAGTAGCTATAATCTGACCTCAATCTATTTTCAGATGATTATACGACACTGGCTATGCACGATTTTCACAGGGTGCCACTTCTATATTACTTCTGAAAATGAACGTCAGTTTTATCTGTGTCTGTTTTGGGTCACTGTTGTCATGTCTCATTATTATTAATAATTTTTTTTCGCAGAGAATTTAAAGCAACATTATGTGTAAATACACCTTCACCTTTAGAACTGTCGGAGCTATAAAAGCTAATATTAATTAAATTGTAGACTTAATAATAAAAAAAACAATTCTGCTTTATTTTTAAATAAATTCATTGAATAATATAAAAGTATCTAACTTATACTTCGCTCAGAATCCAGCGATAAAACGTTGAGCTATTCATAGTTTAAGGAAGTACCGGGTAGCGCAAAATAGAAATTAAGTTTCAAGGCTTCATAAATTAGTTTTTTTTAAACTAAAAGAATTTTGAAAAGAAAATTGAAGCACATAAAATGGAACGATGTACAATAGAACAACGATATTCACCACTTATTTAATATACTGTATCCAAAAAGAACATTTTATTTCCTCTGAAATAAAAAAGCCATAAAGCATTTAAAACATTGCCTACTGTCGTTTTGCGCCACCTTATAGTAATCCAAATATTACTTTTTCATATCGTCATTCCATTCATAATCTATGAAAAGAATTTTTTCTCACCTTTTAACAATTTTCTCCTCATTAAATATTTGGATGTTTAACAGTGCGGACCTACTTCCCTTAAACTTTGAATAGCGCATACTTAAGAGTGTTATGAATTATTGCGTTCCATAAATAATTTTTAATATAAATATTTAATGTAATTAGGTACGAAATTGTACTTATGCGTGTATTTTACAATTTGAGTAAAAAAAAATGATTTTGTCACAATTTATCGTATAAATTTATGTTTATATTTTGGATATTTCTTGGAAAGATCAAGTAAACCAAGTAAGTCGTCGCATTTTCCATGGTTTTCATAGTCTCCGGCGGCTTCAAAAATTTCTCCCCATGTCACATAAAGAAATGATTGTGTCCACACTCTTAACGCCTATACTTGACTACAGTGATATTTGTTATATAGATGCCAGTGAGGTTATTTTCAATAAGCTGGAGCGTCTGCAAAATATCTTACTCAGGTATGTTTTTAATTTGCGAAAGTTCGACCATGTTAGCTGCTTTCGTGAGAAACTTCATTGGCTTCCTATTCGCGATCGAAAAAATTTGCATTCGTTGTCGCTACTCTACAACATACTCAATAACCCTACTTCACCCTCCTATCTCAAGGAGAATTTCCACCCTTTGGGAGGCCATGGTCTTTCACTTCGATCAAGCCGGGATAACACACTCGCCATTCCGATACATAATTCTTCTATTTACACGCACTCTTTTACAGTCCATTCTGCTCATTTATGGAATCAGCTCCCTTACTCTATCAGGCATGCATGCACCTTCGTTGCATACTTTCTAAAAGTTGTTGAAGTAACATTTATTTTTACTCAGCCACTAACCAAATACCTCACCTTGTCCTCTCCTTTATCCTTCCCTGGGCAACCTTAACCTAAGTTACTGACATATATTTGTATTAGCTTATTTTAAATTTGACTTGACTACTTCTTTGTGTATTGTACTGTGAAAATTATGAATTATTTTATCAAATGGTAAGATATCGCTATAGTGATAAGTCCACCATTTGTGCATAAATTGTCTTTTTTATAAAACCAGCGTAATATTCATTAAGTTATGTTTTTATAGCACAATAAAGTTATTCTATTCTATTCTATGTTAAAAAACCCCACTCGCTTACTATCTTAGCGCGTCTACTTAAGGGTATAATCAATCATTGAATCCCTTCAATAAAGATTTATAGATACAATTAGTGTTTAAATATTTGGATATGTAACAACAAACTCGCCTAATTTCTTATCGCGGGCCGATAACCTAATTACCTTAGTAAAACATCGTTTACTACCAATCCAATATCCTCCTATTTTTAACCAAACGAACAATATCATTCTTACAAAGAAAGGGACAAAGCAAAAACAAAAATATCCGTAATTATTCGCCATTTTTCTTTCTTCAGCTCGACGCATACTCGCCATCCCTAATTTTCCATGTAATAAGTGATCGAATGTCTAGTCACTAGTTTAATAATATCCTGCAAAATAATTATACAAGGTTAACAATTTAAGATAAACACAAAAAATATACTACTTATGAAAGACTACTTATGAAAATACTTATGAAACTACTTATGGACTACTTATGAAAGATTACTTATGAATAAGACTACTTATGAAAATGCTTACATTGTCAAATATCAGGTATATTATATAACCAATCATAAAAGGATATTCGTAATTGTTTGAGGGATTTATGAAACCGCATGAAATATGTATCATTTATTTTTTATTTAGTTTATTTAGTTTATTTAGTTAAAATTATGGGTACATTCAATATACAAAAGTCTTAACCTAACTAGGCTGCCGCCTGTTCCAAGGTAGACAATTTATTTTAGTTATCCTAAGAAATCTATAATATTATATTTATATAAATAATCAAAATCATACTTAATGTAACAGAAATATCTTAATTACCTAATAAAAATTCGTAAGAAAATGTCATGAAAATTGTCAATATTATTTTATTTTAAAACATGATAAAAATTAATATATATTTATATATGTATTAAATAATATGTATTAATAATATACAAAATAAATTCACAAAAATTAAAATAAAATTACGTTTAGAAATCATCAATTTATATTACTACATATACCTACTATTATGTTTTTATTATAAAAATTTTAGAGATTCAATTATTTAATAATGTTTTCAATATCTGCATATGTACAATTTAAGAGGTAGGCACTCAAACTATATTTAAATTTATATGATATTTTAATGCCTTTAATGTTAGGTGGTAGGCAATTATAAAATTTGGGGGCAAGATAAGAGAAACTGGATTGGCCAAAAGCGGATCTCCTGAGTGGTATTGCAAAATTTGTTTGTGCCGATCTTCTTGTTACACGAGATTGCTGGCTTTTTTTCTGTTCTCCTAACTCACTCTGGAATATTATATATGACATTAGATTGCTCAACGTAATAGTTGGGCGGTGTCGACTACAACGGGCTAACCCGTCACCCCAGGCTGGTATAACGATATGTGATCGTCCTTCCAGCCGTAGGATGAGCGTAGACGACCTAGACAATGGACAATCCACTATCTATCTCCGCCGACTAGCCCGCGAGAGACCAACCCTTACCGCCCGGCACCGGGTACTTAATTCAGCGGGCTAACAAAGCGCCCTCACTACCAGTTATGGCCAGATTCATCCGGCCTCCGGACTGGTTACAGGATCGAAGTCGCTTGCGCGATCCTCTCCCTAGTGTAGCGGCGATCGGTGTCTACCGAATCTATCACGGACCACGACATCGTTTGACCGGCTTCCACCCGGTATCGGGTAGACGACGTTTCAAACGCCGCTGCCACTATGTCAACAACCGCCCCGCTCTAAAGGAAACAGAACCGCTTCCAGACTACCCCGACTATCAGTCGGAATGTACAGTCGATTGGCTGGCGCCCAAAAACCGATTCCTAGGGGAACTGGCCCGCAGGCCAGGGACAACCTTTCTGCGCCGGCGACTTGCAGGTGGCGCTGATAGCATTATCCTTCGAAACTAATAGCAATTTATTTGGACAGCTCTAATAATATGATTGTGTTGAATTTGCACAAACAATTAATGCTATATTTCTATAATTCTTATAATAACCCAATAATTAAACCAATGAGAACAACAATGACGTTCAATTATTAGTGCCATCTATCGCATTTAGGTATACGCTGATTACATCACAGAAATAATACGGACAGAAAAAAAAACTAACTATTAGCATATCTGAACATTACAGTGCGTAGGTAATTATTAGGTATTGAAACCTGTAAAACAAATAAATAATTGTCATTTTTATGTAAATAATAATAACATATTAGAAGATATGCTTTAATAATTCGTTAAATATTACTTTTATATCGAGATATAATACTGTGTAGGCGTGTTTAGAGCGCCATCTATAAGTGCGCAGCAAACTGCAATACCACGAACGCCCATATTGAATACTAGCTGACCCATACCCTTTTCGTTGGGCGGTAAACATTTTTACTTGTGATGAAATTATGAGTGTGGTTCAGTTAGTACCGAGTACCATGATTTATTTCCTGACTGCCAAAAGGAGGGTTATATTTTTACTGCATATGCATGTATGTATTTGCATGCCAATTTGGCTATATTACCGGGTTTCAAATGTGTGAATGAAATGATTATGATTGAAAAAATTATGTTTATTTTAATTGTTCAAAACTTCTCTGTATACTATATTAAATGTAGTGTTATTATTTGGTAACAAAATATATTCTCTTTCAGGAGTTCCAACCCGAGATACGGTCGCGGTTCCATACCGATGTCGTATTATCTCTTTAACCATTTATGCATTAAAAGGATATCATATGCAGTAAAAGGGAAAAGTCCTTTATTTTAAACACTTGTTATGTGTCTAATTAAAATTAGATATAAAGTTGTATTGAAGGCTGCTTGTGTAACGATAAAAGTTTATTTATTTGTAGAGGCGCCAGCTACACATGCGAGAAATAGATGATAGACCACATAAACAAATGCAAAGGGCCTCCCTCCGCCTGGGAAGTTACCTTTGTGCGTGGGAGTGGAGCGACGCCAAGGATACCGCGGTAGCTCAGTCGTGCTCAGGGGTGGTTAAAATCCTGTATTGACGTCGTCCTAAAGTCGAGAGCATTCAAATTGAATGGACGGTCAAGTACCCTAGTTATGTTTTATTATAAAATGAATTTCGATATATCTTGTGAGAGGACTAAAAGAAGAAGAAGAAGCGATATCAAGTTTAGTGCGCTGCGGCGACGAGATCGAATATTATGATTTACTCACCGCGCCCTCTATCGGTGTACCGACGAGGTACTGCGCCGGCGCGCGTCGATCGCGCCCGCTTGGAGCGCTCGGCCCCGGTCCCGGTCCGCGCTCTTACATAAATCAATGGCTAAATCGTCTAATGAATTTATTGGAAATAATTGCTAGATAATTATATTTAAAAAACGAGAAAATACTATTTGAATCTAGGTACGCTCTAAACCAGCAGATGCTGCTATAATTAAATAATGTACTGCGGTTCTTTTCTCCGCTAAATGATAAAATTAAAATGTATAATTTCAAAGTTTCTTTTATAAAATTATTCTTTATTTATTCCTTGCCCTGAAACATTACCCTGTCCAGTGCTAGTCGGGTACCTACGAGACTGTAGCTCGCTCTGACCCGGCGGTATTTTTAGGTACCGTCTCGATTTCTTTAATTCGCTAAATAATGGTTAATTAACCAAAATGAAAGGTTTATTTGACAGAGTAACATATTTTATTTTAATTATAATAAATGAAAGCTAGGCCATAGCATATGGCGAATCCGAGTAGTTGGAATTAACATAATTCTAAAATTAGATTCGTGGAAAACTGAACGTTACAGCCTTTCAATTTTTCAGGGCTTAATTCGGCGAAGTGGGATTTTGGACAGGTACTTTGGGTTCTGGAATAGAGAAGGAAGACACTGCTACCCGCGGGAGTTATTGGAAGGTTGCTTCTAGATTTTTTAGCGCCTGCTCCCCGGATGCGATTTTAAATTTTAAATTATATTTTCGAAATCGACCTTTAGATGATAATAGAAAAATTAGTTGAGACGGGGAGACGGAAGGCGATGCTCAGACACCGGGAATTATGACTGACCCGACGTACTACCTACTCCTATTTTGACGCACTCGAACTACTAAATTTTGATTTTGCTTGACTCTAATTATTCACCAACGAAGATATGGCAACGGTAATTTACAGGGGACTTGGCTTTTAAAACAATCTTATTAATTTAAACTATTATTTTTGAAATCTGGTTTTATGAGGAGAAGCTAATGGTTACAGATAGTAGACTTGCCTGTATGAAGGTATGAAATCCGATGAGGGCCTGCCCGATGCGCTGAACTGAGCTTAATTATAGATTTTAGATATTCACAGCATTTAAATTCTAGACTGTGTTGGCTGATGTGCAAATGAATAATTAAATGGGCGGTAGCCGGCCCGCTCCGCCAACGGCGGAGCGGCCGGTTTCTTGTCGACCGTCCTCTTCGGTGGTTGCCAGCCAAAAAAAAAAAATTAAGATTTCTCTTCTCTATATAAAAATATTCTACCTTACTCGATTTAAAATTAATTAGGGACGTGCGCGACTTGTCGCCTATATACAGTAAGATGTTCGATGTATCGCGTCTACTGCGCGATGACAAATTTAATTGATTTGATTATTTAGACTATTTAAATTAAAGTTTGTTTACAATAAAACTAGGCCCTAACATTGCCGGATAGAGACCTAATCACCGCCCCCGGTGATCCACATAAGCAAATAATGTTAAAAATATAATGCTACGAGGTGTTGTACACTAACTCCTACATGCTACGATGCGTAGCCGCTAATATAATAAATATTGGTAACAGTAAAAAAATAAGAATAAGTACATAATGGTAATGAAGAAATTTGCCCTGTTTGCAAGGGTTGATACAAATCATGATATTTTGAAAATAATAAAAAAATAAATAACTCCTAAACGAGAGAAAATGATTTTTTGACAAGTATTTTTGAACCCAAAAAGTGCATAAGAATTTCTTTGACTGCAGTACATGACGCTCACTCATATCAGGATTGGAGTTAAGAAAGTCAGGAAGTGAAAATAAGGAAAGAATTCAGCCTTGAAAAAAAATGTCGCCTGTCCGTAACAGGGTTAACATGATTGACGGGTTGATCTTCTCCTGGGGCGTAGCGCGTGGCGTATCGTCTGGTTGCTGCGTCGCTCTCTCGGTGGGGTCGCTGCTTGGAGATCGACGTATGCGCGTCGTAGGGCCTTGGGTAAGGCCACAGCGTGTCTCGTGGTGGTCGATTGATGAGCCGTACCTTGGAATTGCGGAAAAAATAGGCGAGCATTAGTAGGTTGCCTAGTTTTCTGATGTTGTGTCGTGATGATCTTAATCGAGGCAACTCGAAGAACATAATAAGTGGGCTGCTGCTTGGCAAATTGCGTCACTTTACTTGTTTAAAAAAAGTCCGGTGGAAAATTTTTGCAGAGCTTCTACTTGGGACAAAATCGTGGTGCTACACTAGCTGTTTCAAGTCTGTGTGCACGGAAGAAATTCAGATTTTTACACGTCGCTTGTTTGAAAAGTCCGGTGCGTTGTGGCTAGCGGGTGTAATAGGTATAGGAGAGCAGGTGCTAAATGTTTCCGGATAATTTATGTAAACAAAAGAAATTGAAGGGTTCCGGATTTAAAAAAAAATAATGAGATATTTTAATTTTAAGTTTTGAAATTATGAAATGCATTTGCAAGAATGGTACTTCGGGTAGCGGTGTTTCCTTTTGACTTTGTGCCCTGTTAATTACTGATTGTTTTGATATAGTGTTTTAATATTTGTTTATTTTTTGTATTTATGGTGTGTTTTATAGTGAAACCGGCCTTAACTAACGAAAGCAAGACTACTAATAGAAGACTGCTAATACGTTTTTAAAAAAAAAAAGAAAAAATAATAATAATAATAATATATTTCGCAACAATGTGCAGTGTGTAGAAGCGTTCGAGCTTATTTTATCAAATAATTGTTAGTATAATGTGAAAGGCGAGATGAAAATTGTAGGCCGGCTCTTTAATTTTGTATTGACCATTTTGACGACTTATCTGAAATATACAGAAGCGAATTACGTAATTTTAATTTGCGTAAATTCTGGTCGTATTGGTATTCAAATTTATAATTTTAAAAAAATATTGTATATTTGTGTTTTTTTTTTAAAAAAAGAATTGAGCGTGTGTGTTTATTGTTGTTTGTGGACGGGAAAGAACGGCAGTGTGATTTTCTTTTACACGAACAACCAGTTCTAGATGTTTATAGACCTCGCGGTCTTTCACTCGTGGTGTTATGAAGTTAAACTTTAGAGTTCCTCTATGCGTTGTTCCGCAGGCAACTCCCTAACTTCCAGGATTTTTGAGGTCCTTAGTATGTGATGTTTCTATTGCATATAAATTTTGTCAGATGTAAGTTTGTAGTCGTAGTGTTAAATAATAATTTTCAGTAGTTGACGTAAGCTTTCTCTTTCGCGGGCCTTGCATGCTCCTTACATTCATCTCTCTCGAGCCCTTCCTCTCATACTTTCTTTCATACCAAAACTGTCTGTTTCGTACTTATTTTATTATTTCGACGTGGAAAAAATGCATTTGTGACATTCATAAGTAATAATTTACAAATATTTATATCCAATTAAGATCATTATTTTGTGATTTGATGAGTATTTATGGGCAAACTAATCGGAGCTGATTATTTATTAAACAAAATAACGTTGCGGGGAATCAATGGGGGATTTATCTTACAATGAAGAAATTATGGTATGGAAAGTTCCATATCTTGGCAAAAAGCCAAGACCGAACAAAGAGCTTTCTGTAGCTTATGACTAATCTACAACGGTTTTTGAAGGGGTTCCTACTCGCTACTTAGTACTAACGATCTACTTGCCGCGTGATTGTATGTCAAAGAAAATATAAAATAATTGATAGAAAAATATAGAAGTATTTTTACAACAGAGCTGAGCATGTAGATTTTAATTCGACGATGACAGTTGATGCATTGAATACCCGGAACATAATAGTTCCTTGCGTTTTTTACCTTAAAGGTAGGATGAACACCAAACCAAGTAAATATATAATTAAAAAAAATCCAGAACTTGTCCGGCGGTGTTTCTCTCGCAAGCGAACGGTTAAGCACCGAACCGTTTTAAAAATCGCATAATTGCGTATAAATATAATTAAGGTAGAGAAATATCTTTGTTCTTTGATTTTGCCGCAACGGCTCATGCAAAGGGAAATGTATTTATTTGTGTTTGAATTGTGTGTAAAATGCGCTCGATTTTATCTCTATATTATGATTTATCATACCTACTGCCGTGTATGTTGATCGCTCGGATCTATTTATAGCTAATCGCTTGGCGCAGGTGTTGTGTAAGTGTGTTTGATTGCATTGACTCGAAATATTGTTTGTTTTAAAATTTGGGAATGAGATACATTAATGATGTTTATTATACTTTTAAGAATTTGGGGCTATATTTGCCCACATGGTAGGGTACCGAATCCGGCGGCCTTCTTGCCGGATGAGAGTACCTTTCAAAAAAAAAAAAAATTTTATATTTTATAAAGATTTTTTTTTTGTATAAACTATTTGTACTTGTGTTCGATTCTTTGTTCTGTAGGTACTTTAGACCGTGTGTTCTGTTGTGTAATGTGTTTTGTGTGTGTGAATTTAGCTTATCTGTTGCGCTTTGTTTTGGATTTTGTATCTTGATAAAGTGCGTTAGGTTGTATACAATTAATTGTTTATTTGTTTGTCTTATATCAAAGGGAATTATTATTTTGAATCTTTGTTTTTTTTGTTGAATAGCTTATTTTATGCCTTATAGACGCAATAGTTAATACCTTTTGTGTACCTTGTGCGATTTATACCCGGAATCCGCAGTTTTACGATGGAAACCGTGATGACGCGTTCGACTTCACTTCGGCGACGCCACGCTAGACCACCTGTTGTTATAGGGTATTAGTTACTCGCAATGTCCTTAATATGGAAAAGACCCCGCGGTTTTCCGTTCTCGTCGGCTAACTCGTACGCGACTGGGGACTTTTTCGCAATGACTTTGCACTTTATGTACCTAGGGCTGAGTTTGCTACAAAAGAAATCTGCTTTTCTTGACAATGTATGGTTTTTGGCCCAGACCCAATCTCCTGTTTTAAATTCGACGTGTTTTCTTCTAAGGTTGTATCTCGAAGAGCTATTTCTGAAGGACTCTAACATTCTTTCCTGCACTATGTCATAGGCGTCCGCTAATGACTCTAATCCCTTTGCGAATTCGTGTGGGGTATCGAGTATTATTTTGGCGTTTTTGTCTGGCACGTAGCTTAACATTTTGTGATAACGTCCATCAACGATAGGTTTTCGCCCAAACATTAAGTAGGCTGGGGAGAAGCCTGTCGCTAAGTTTACGTGGCTATTAAGGGCGTTTTGAATTAATAAGAGATGTTTATCCCATTTCCTCTGGTCTTTGCCTGATAAAATTGACAGTGAAGTCTCGATTGTCTGGTTGTATCTTTCGACCATGTTTGACTGCGGGGCGTAAACGCAGCCGTAAAACAATCTGGGAATTTTATATTTATCTGCTAACGACTTAAATGCCTTAGATCGGAAATAAGTTGCGTTATCTAGTGTTATGACCGCTGGGGTGCCGAATGCTAGGAAAATGGTATTCTCGAGGTGTTTTGTTATGTTCGCGGAGGTGGCTTTTCTCAGGGGAAATAGCCAACAGTACTTAGTAAATACATCTACCACGGATAATATATATGTGAATCCCGACAGTGATCTCGTAATAGGACCTATTAGGTCGATACTTATAGTGTGCATTGGAGTTTTTACGGATTTTGGAGTGGCCATGAATCCCTGGGCTGGTCCCGTTCTTATTTTGTAGGCTTTGCATGTGTCGCATCTTTTCACGTAGGCTTTTACCTCCTTCTGCATGCCGGGCCAATAGAAATACGACTGTAATTTTTTTAATGTTTTAAATATGCCGAAGTGGACCGCGAATTCTCCTTCGTGAATATCTTTTATCGCTGTTTGCCTGTCTGCGAATTTTGGCACGACTTTCCACGGGTTCAGCAGTTTTTCGCCTTTCCTTGGGGCGTGATATCTGTATAATTTTCCGTTTTCAATTTTGTACTCCGGGTATGCGTAGGGGTCGTTTTGTACCGTGTTGTATATGCGAGTGTACCAATCTTCTCCGCGGAAATCTGCTGACAAGGCCATACAAGGTATTCTAGAAAGCGCGTCTGCGACGATGTTCAGGCTTCCTTTTCGATGTATGATTTCCATGTCGAACTGGGATAATAGAGTACTCCAGCGTGCCAATCTTCCTGAAGGGCCCTCCAGTTTCGTAAGCCATTTCAGGCTACTATGGTCCGTTATTACCTTGAAACGAGTGCCTTCTACGTACGTCCTGTAGTGTAAAACTGCTCTCAAGACGGCGAGTAATTCTCTTTCGGTAGTCGAGTAATGGGTTTCCGCTGGGGTAAGACTCTGTGAAAAGTAGGATATGGGGAGGTCCATTTTCTCCTCCTCGGAGTACTGAGTCAGCGCCGCTCCTATCGCGGTGTCGCTAGCGTCGCAGCTTATTGTAAATTCTTTACTGAAGTCCGGACACTTCAAGATCGGAGTAGTTGTCAGCGCGTGTTTCAATGCTATGAAGGATTTTTCCGCCTCCTCTGTCCATACAAAGTTTGATTTTACACCTTTTTTGCCCCCCGTTAATTTGCAGAGTGGAGCGGCGATTTTCGAGTAGTCTTTTACGAATCTACGATAGTATCCGCTCAATCCGAGGAAACTTCTTACGTGCTTTACGCGGTCTGGCCTTGGGAAATTCGTTATGCAAGCTACTTTCCCTTGGTCCGTTCTCAATCCTTGCCTGTCCACAACGTAGCCGAGGTACAGTAATTCGGGCCTGCAGAACTCACATTTTTTAAGGTTGATTGTCAATCCCGCTTCTTTTAGGCTCTCCCTCACACGTAATAAGGTGTCGATGTGTTCGTCATAGGTTGTTGAGGCGATGATGAGGTCGTCCGCATACACGAATACCTTGTTTCCGTATTCGGGGCCGAATATTTGGTCCATGAGGGTGCTTAGGTCTGACGACGCGTTACAGAGTCCGAAGGGCATTCGCAAAAAGGCGAACATACCTTTTCCAGGTATTGCAAATGCGGTCTTGTATATGGAGGATTCTTCCATCGGGATCTGCCAAAATGCCTTCGATAAGTCAATTGAAGTTAAATATCGAGCATTTCCTAGATTGTCGAGGATTCTCTGCGAAGACACCATGGGGTATCGGTTTTTTGTAGTCATTTCATTTAATTTTCTGGAGTCAAGGCAGACTCTCGGGCTGCCATCCTTTTTGGTCACTACGAGGATTGGATTGCACCATGGAGATTTTATGGGAGTAATCACTCCTAATCTTAGCATGTCGTCAATTTCGTCTTTAATCAGCTTGTCTTTCGCTGGCGATAATTGGTATGGCTTCTGACGAATTGGATCGCCCGTGGTTACGATCTTATGCTCCAATAAGTGCGTCTTTCCGAGACCTTTTTTCTCGAAGGAGATGTCCTCATATAATTTTTTAACGTGCTGTAATCGTCGTAATTGCTGCGGAGTGAGGTCGTCTACATTCCTGATTTGCTGGCTCGCGGTGTGGTTTAGCTGTGCCAATTGTATGTCGTGGTTCGTGTCGATTGAAATTTTTACGTCGAACTGTTTGATGAAGTCGATCCCCAGGATTACGTCTTTTTTTATTGTGGGGCAGATTAGGAAATTAATTTTCTCGCTTTTTCCTTTGTATTGCACTGGCAATGTCATGTATCCAAGTATATCCTGTTGTGTTCCGTCCGCTGTTGATACGCGGCTCTCTGCGTTTTTTATAGTTTTTCCGAGCTGTATGTAGCGTTCGTGCATTTTCCTGCCTAAAATGCAGACTGCGCATCCGGTGTCCACGAGTGCATTGTACGTTTTCCCTAATATGATTATTTTTGCATGCGGGCGAGTATCGTAGAATTTTGGTTCTGGTGACAGTGTGAAGTTTTCCACGGCTATAGCCCTGTCTATTGCCTGTATCCGTGGCTTCTCCCGTTTTTTGGTTGGGATTGGTTGTATCCTGACGGTACTCCGTTACATCTTGCGCAAGAACTGGTATATGTGTCCTGTAATTTGCAGTTGAAACACATTGGTTTTGGATATTTCCGGCACTCCTTGTAATCGTGCCCTCGTGTTTCGCACTTCCTACAGTATTTTTGCTGGGAAAATTGTGTTTGTTGAGGTTTTTGGTATTCTTGCGTGCGTTGTTCGTGCGGTGTCGAGTTTCCGTAGCCGGATCTTCTGACAAATGGCGGTGGTTTATCATGGCGCGAATGAAATTTGTTGTTTTGTGTAAAGGCTGCTATTTCCTCTTCATCGTGACTGTCGGTGTACGTGGGTTGCTCTTCCATGGCGGCTATTGTGGTCCTGTTCTGGATGCTGCTCGCTACCGTTGGGGTTGGGGCTAGCGCGTACTGCTCGAAGTTTTTCGCTAAATCCAGCAAAGTTCCAATATCGTCCAGTCTAGAAGTTCCCAGGAGAGTGTGGTACAGCGGTAGAACGTTTAATTTTACTATTTCCAGTAGGGTGTCGTCCCGTAATCTTGGTGATAATCTCCTGTTCATTGTATCGATCCGTGTAACGTAGTCGTGCATGGTCTCCCCAGTGAGTTGTTTGGTAATCCTCATCTGATTTTCCAACCGTGTTTGGTAATTAAGCTGTTCGTATTTACTTATTAGTGCTTCTCTTAGAGTTTTCCACGTTTTCACGTATTTTCTGATGCTTCGGAACCAAAGTAGAGGTGGACCTTCCATCAGGTCGGTGAATCCTTGGATAAGTTCGCTCTCTGTGACCCCCCTTGCTTGTACTTTATCCTCTATTTTGTCGATAAATTCCAAGATTGGAGTAGATCCGTCGTATCTTAAATTCCACTTGTAGACGCTTGGGGACGTTCTATGTTTTCCCGCCGCCGAAGATTGAAAAATATCTGAAGTTGTCGCCGTATCTTGCGTTTCCCTGCATATTTTCCTCGTATATGCCTCTTCTTCGCTTTCATTGTCCGAATATTCGATGATCCTTGAGCTGATGGTCGGTTTCTTGTGCGGGATCGAGTCTTCGATGCCTGACTTGTTTCCTGCCTTAGGTTTTTCCGATGTCTGTTTTTCCGTCTGCTCTGGAATTTGGTGAGTGGTATTTTCCTCGATGAGCCTGCTTGGTGATTGCTGACGAGCTCTTGCAGCGGCCCTTGTTTTCCTGGGTGCCATGATGCTCACTCCAAAATCGTAAAAGTTGTGGAAGTTTACGCTTTGCTTTTATTACTATTATTTTTTTTAGAGATTTGTAGAACAAGTGAAAATGTTGATCCTAGTGTGTTGATGTGGATTGGTGTGTATTGATTAGAGTGTATTATGAGTTTATTAAGTTGACGTCCCATATGCAATAAGGCAAATGGGAAAGGAAATGAAAAAAAACAAAATTGATGAAGTTAAATGAAAACAAAAAAATAAAATAAAAATGAAAAAAAAATAAATTTAATAAAAAAATTGTAACACCCTGTAGGCTTGTGAATGTTTGCTAAGTATTTATTATAAGTGGAATAGTAGTATTAATTGCGGATATTTTTCTGCATAAATATCTTAAGGTTCGTTTGTTGTAACTGTATAACTAGATATGTGTCCAACGTGTCGTCGCAGAAGCAAAATCCCCACGTAATCCGTTGCTGATTCCGAAGTCAAATCCCCAAGATACCTTGGTTATTACTTACGCTTATGGCTGAAAGGCTATTGTACATGTAGAATATTATTATAAAAATTTAAAATGTAAAGCACTTTATAAAGCTTGAACAAAAAAATATTGTGTTAGTTTTGTAACAACCTGTAAAATAAAATTGGCAGTAGGTACGTTGTGTAGAGAAAACAATAAAGAAAAAAAATAGAATAATAAAAGAAAAAATTTGGGCGGGTTGGGTGGGAAATTGTGGTGTCCTATATGTCGGACGCTATATGATAGAAAAAAAATAAAATATAAAATTGTATATAATGTAATGATAACGGTAAATTAAAAAAAAAACTGAATCTTGAAAAAAAATCTCTAAAATTAAAAATAAAAAAAAATATTTAACGGCCCCAGTTGGGCCCAAATTTGTTATGTGTCTAATTAAAATTAGATATAAAGTTGTATTGAAGGCTGCTTGTGTAACGATAAAAGTTTATTTATTTGTAGAGGCGCCAGCTACACATGCGAGAAATAGATGATAGACCACATAAACAAATGCAAAGGGCCTCCCTCCGCCTGGGAAGTTACCTTTGTGCGTGGGAGTGGAGCGACGCCAAGGATACCGCGGTAGCTCAGTCGTGCTCAGGGGTGGTTAAAATCCTGTATTGACGTCGTCCTAAAGTCGAGAGCATTCAAATTGAATGGACGGTCAAGTACCCTAGTTATGTTTTATTATAAAATGAATTTCGATATATCTTGTGAGAGGACTAAAAGAAGAAGAAGAAGCGATATCAAGTTTAGTGCGCTGCGGCGACGAGATCGAATATTATGATTTACTCACCGCGCCCTCTATCGGTGTACCGACGAGGTACTGCGCCGGCGCGCGTCGATCGCGCCCGCTTGGAGCGCTCGGCCCCGGTCCCGGTCCGCGCTCTTACATAAATCAATGGCTAAATCGTCTAATGAATTTATTGGAAATAATTGCTAGATAATTATATTTAAAAAACGAGAAAATACTATTTGAATCTAGGTACGCTCTAAACCAGCAGATGCTGCTATAATTAAATAATGTACTGCGGTTCTTTTCTCCGCTAAATGATAAAATTAAAATGTATAATTTCAAAGTTTCTTTTATAAAATTATTCTTTATTTATTCCTTGCCCTGAAACATTACCCTGTCCAGTGCTAGTCGGGTACCTACGAGACTGTAGCTCGCTCTGACCCGGCGGTATTTTTAGGTACCGTCTCGATTTCTTTAATTCGCTAAATAATGGTTAATTAACCAAAATGAAAGGTTTATTTGACAGAGTAACATATTTTATTTTAATTATAATAAATGAAAGCTAGGCCATAGCATATGGCGAATCCGAGTAGTTGGAATTAACAAAATTCTAAAATTAGATTCGTGGAAAACTGAACGTTACAGCCTTTCAATTTTTCAGGGCTTAATTCGGCGAAGTGGGATTTTGGACAGGTACTTTGGGTTCTGGAATAGAGAAGGAAGACACTGCTACCCGCGGGAGTTATTGGAAGGTTGCTTCTAGATTTTTTAGCGCCTGCTCCCCGGATGCGATTTTAAATTTTAAATTATATTTTCGAAATCGACCTTTAGATGATAATAGAAAAATTAGTTGAGACGGGGAGACGGAAGGCGATGCTCAGACACCGGGAATTATGACTGACCCGACGTACTACCTACTCCTATTTTGACGCACTCGAACTACTAAATTTTGATTTTGCTTGACTCTAATTATTCACCAACGAAGATATGGCAACGGTTATTTACAGGGGACTTGGCTTTTAAAACAATCTTATTAATTTAAACTATTATTTTTGAAATCTGGTTTTATGAGGAGAAGCTAATGGTTACAGATAGTAGACTTGCCTGTATGAAGGTATGAAATCCGATGAGGGCCTGCCCGATGCGCTGAACTGAGCTTAATTATAGATTTTAGATATTCACAGCATTTAAATTCTAGACTGTGTTGGCTGATGTGCAAATGAATAATTAAATGGGCGGTAGCCGGCCCGCTCCGCCAACGGCGGAGCGGCCGGTTTCTTGTCGACCGTCCTCTTCGGTGGTTGCCAGCCAAAAAAAAAAAAGGAATATTTCTCTTCTCTATATAAAAATATTCTACCTTACTCGATTTAAAATTAATTAGGGACGTGCGCGACTTGTCGCCTATATACAGTAAGATGTTCGATGTATCGCGTCTACTGCGCGATGACAAATTTAATTGATTTGATTATTTAGACTATTTAAATTAAAGTTTGTTTACAATAAAACTAGGCCCTAACACACTTGAGACCATAAATTTACTTATTTTGATAAGAATTCATAATTGTTGATAATATGACCAATTAACATGACCTAACGATTTTTTTTAAATATAAAAAACTACTTTTTTGTAGGCATTATGAAGCTCTACAACTTTTCTTTAGAACTCAATCATATATATCCTCATCGTTAAGGCAGCGTTCGTAAGAAACGTTTTCATTCGACCGTTTCTTCAACGACTTACTTTGCAAATCCGACTACCTCGAAAAAGTCTTTTCATTTTTCGGATTAACATATAGACTATGACACTTACAAATAACATGGCTTTCTATTGGTAAAAGATTTTTTTAAATCGGTTCAGTAGATCCAGAGATTACTCCCTACAACCTCACAAACTCAAAAACTTTACCTCTTTATAATAATAGTAGGTATAGATTTGAGAAGATGAAGAATGTTGAAGCTATGCTTTGCATTTCGTTGTAATTCGTTGCATATGTAATGCGTTGATTTTTGTAGTAAAGTCGTAGTACGGCGTTGATCAATCTAATAGGCAATATAATCAATGGATGTACGAATACAATGTACGCTTTAAAGTGTTGCCCACCATCCTGATTGGTCACTTAGTTTACGTGCTTATAAGTTACGTATAATAACGTGCTTATAGTTACGTAAAATAACGTGATGACCTAATTTACCCATAGGTATATACTTACTTCAGAAATTCCTACTTATTCGTAAATATCTGCATCATAACAATGACGTAAGATGTGGCTGATGCAAAACAGACAAATATGAATTTAGCATCCATTTTTAACAGCGATAGACCACTAAAGTTGCGCGATACTCTCAAACAATCGCATAGAGCTGTCGTCGTATAGTCATCTGAAAAATATTTTTGCAATTGTATTAAAAGAGAAGAAATATACAGTAACAGCAACTATTTCTTAATTGCATCGGAAAGCCTCTAATAGTCTCACATTATAGTCTACCTATAAACGTGAATGCAGAGTTGAATACTGAATATTGAAACGTATGGGTTCACAAACTTTCCCAGTTTGCTGCCCCTTATTATTATTATTATTTATTCCGTAGCCGGCGATTGGGGAGGGGGTCGCCCTCGCAGCCAATACGCTGCTATCGGTGCCGCTGGATCTCGTACTTTATTCACGATTCGCTTCCATTCTTGACGATTTTTTGCCACGACTCGAGCATCCCTAGCCGATAATCGTTGATTTTTAAGGTCGTCTTTGATGTTATTTAGCCAGGTTTTCTTCGGTGCCGATCGCTGAATTCTCTATTCTGTCGGACGGTCTCGCCAAAGAAGTTTACGTGGCAAGCGATTATCGTTCCTTCGGCAAACATCGCCGAACCATCGTAGCCGACGTCTTTGTACTTCTTCTTCGATCGTTGTTAGTAGATCGCATCTTTCTCTAATGGTTTCGTTTCGAATTCGGTCGCGGAGTGAGACACCGAGAATCTGCCTCAAGCATCGCATTTGGAAGACTTCGAACTTGTTGAGGTCCGAAATTGCTACCCCTTAAAGCTCATCCTAATTTCTAGTGCCCCCCTCCCTCCCCCTTAGGTCGCAGAAACACTGCATATTTTTTAACCCTGTGTTACCTACCAGTAACTTTTATTGCACAAATAGAACATGGGGGTCCAAGGTAATATATAAATATTCGCATACGAAAGAATCATGTCTATATGGGAATCACCAGAACATTCCTCCAACAAGCTCGCTTTGTAACTGCCAATTATTAATCATGAATATCAAGTGAAGTACCTGGATTTAACCCCTGACAGTAGACTAAAGTGGAATTCTTACATTCTTATTTTTACGAGTAAAACCAGGAAATTGAGTAATGCTTTTAAGACCCTCAGATATGTAATATAAAGAAGCTTGCCTACTACTGCCTAGTACAGTATGATTGCATATGGTATATTAGAATGGGGAGGTTCTACATAATCGGCGCTAGATCCGCTTTAAAACGCAGGAAGCTCTCCTAAAGGTCGTGGCTAGGAAGCTACATCTATCAAATGATCTTTTTTTTAAGGACGCTGTTGGACATTATGGCATTAGACACATTTATGCAAAAGCGACCCTAATGTACTGTTGAGATCAGGAATCTACCCTACTACGGGCACTACTCTAGTTGGGTATTTTTTGTGTATATACCTATTGTAATAGTATTCCATCTCTGAAACTAAATTATTGTTTTATAAATAACATAAATACGTATTAACCGTGTGAAGTTAGATACACCCGACGTTTCAGCGATATTGCAGCCGCCGTTGTCTAGGTTAGACTCTAGGCAATGTTGACACACACCGTTGTCAGTGTACCATAGACAACGGCGGTTGCAACATCGCCGAAACTTCGAGATTACAAACTTCACGCGGTAAATTTTCTTTTATCTTATTTATAATGTCAAACAACTGCGATAGTCTTCGATCTCATATTATTATTTTGCTTTTCTAAGTATCTAAAATACACATTTTGGAATAGTCGTTATAGGCATAGCGCCGTAAGTAAATTTGAAAAAATCGGTTCTGTCAAACCAAGACTTTCGCGGCAAGTATTCAAGGATTTATTTCTCGGCGAATTGCAGTTATTATTTTGGGGTTATTATTTAATTAAAATGTGTGGCGGACTTCCAATATTATTAAAGTAGCTTGTATATGATATATTCCAACTAAAATTTTACAATGTGGTTTCGGCCCAACAAGGCATCTGTGTACCAAATATCAAGTGTCTATGTCTAATATTTCGATATTGAAATATGACTAGTGCGCCCCCTGGTGGACCGATTTCAACCACAACATTTTAAACTTTTGCGACGACAAAATGATGCATCCATGCTAAATTTCAGCTCAATCGGATTGAGCATTTGGGCGATATCGTGGAGAAATACACAAACAGAGATACATATATACTTCAATTTGAAAATGATTTTAACCGTTTCAGCAGGGCTCAGAACAGATATTTCCGTCTTTATCTAAAAAAAAAAATTGCGCTCTTATTACTTTCCTTCCTCGTTGGTTGGTGTTTATTACTTTCCTTTCTCATCGATTAGTAGGCCAGAAGAGTGAAATAGGTGTCTTGTAGGAATATAAACAAAACAATGGGCAAGCAATGGTTCGACAAGAGTATATCAAATACTATACTTGATGTAGTTACAACTGATGAAAGCTGTGTAATGATCTGAAAATCATCACATGATCGCTTAGCAGCTCTAAGCTAACCGGAAATAGATTAATCGAATTTTTAAAATTAAATTGTACTTTAAAAAGATCATAGTGACATCTAGCGATTTAATTAGGAACTAAACTTGACAGATGAGGAATGTCAGTTGCTAAACTATAGAGTGCAGTGCCAGCGTCACATAAATAAAGGGGTTTTGAGTGGTTCTTGAGGGTTAAGGACATCATTAGGGGTTTAAATATAGACAATCAGGAATATTTGGCAAGAAATTAGCATATTTTGAGATTTTTTACGAAAAATCGACGTAAATATCAATAATTGACAAATAGACAATAGAAGCATGTTTATGGTCTTAAAAAAAGTCGACCGATTGGTTTTTCAAAGAAATATAAAAAGGGGTTCATTAAATAGTAGGAATTATGGGAGAATTAATAGCAATATTGATAAAGTCATTTGAAGAACATTTAATTTATTATTAAGAGAAATTGGAAAACATAATCGACATCGATGGAAGAAAGCCGAATCGATGATGTCCAAAGAATTTTTCACCAAATAATTGACAGTCAAAATAAAATTTAATAGTTAAAATGAGGAAATTTAGAAACACTTAATTAAAATAGAGGAATTACTAGATAAAAATACTATCAATAAATAAAATTGAAATAAAATAGTTATATTATTTCGCTTTCAAATGCGAAAGCGGAAACGATGCACAAGAAAGGCGGCAAGGTGAAGTCAAAGTATGATGATTTCCCGCCGAATATGAAACATCAATTTCTCATAATACGTAAAATAAATACTTAAAATCATATATAGAATTAGAAGCACGAATTATCGTTAAGAAATTCGCTTGTTACCAATGTGGCAGAGCGTTATTTAACGAAAAAATAGATAAATCAGATCGTTTTGTGATTGATTAGTCAATAGTTGTGGGTTAAATTACTAAAAAAAGGATATATCGATAGGGGTGTTATATAAGGAATGGACGTGTTGCTTCCGGCATCCATTAAGAAATTTTAGTTGCACGCACTAAGGCTGCGAAAGTTTGGGAAAGAAAAGTATATCTTGGGGCTCAGATGTGAGGATAAAACAGTTTAAAATAAGGGCACTGAGATGCTGTGAAGCATCTTAGTGCCCAGTTCATTTAAATTCGTATAAAGTGTACAGATCGAATATCACAGAAACGCTTTATCGCAATCGCCATTGATGCGCTTTTTACAAGGACACTAAAAAACGAACAAATAATAGAAATCCAGTGCTAAAAATGTGAATCGAGAGAGCTACGCGGGTTGGCATGTAAAAAAATCCAACATTTCATATAAAATAGAAGTACGAGATTTCGTCGGGTTGCAATACGAAAATTATATCAAAGATGGCGAACGAATCAAACTGAAACGTCAGATTGAGATCACAACATTGCGAACGTCCTTCGGAGGTGTATAAATTAGCGTCAAAATAAGGGAAAAACATTGATGAGAATGCAGTAACGGCTTGAAAATTGCAGTACGATAGTAAGCGGCTGGGGTTTCTAAAGAGACATTCTTCTTGGTGATGGCAGATTTCTAGAAAGGCGACACGCATCGAAGAAATTGACATTAGTTATAAGTGCATAATGTGAATGCAGCTGTAAATACGGGAAGTATAGCCGAGAGTCATTGTCGGCAAAGATGTACTAAAAATATGTAAGTTTATTTTGCCGAAGCTGGCGTTATTTAATTATTTGGGCCGAAGCTAGCAACCAATATTGTCATTGTTGTATATTTTTTGGGGTTATAAATATTCGAGTTTTGTGGGTTTGTTGAAATTATTAGAATGTTAAGTAGTTGTAACGTAAATGCGTGATTTCTACATATTTGCACGTTAACTAAAAATGAGGCATTTAACATCGATTGGTATGAATAGTCGTTGATAGTTCTACGAGGTAAACCTCTAGTCAGACTATTATTTAATTTGGAAGAGAGTTAGCCTTTGCTAACTCCGTTGATTCAGACACCAGCCATTATATAATGTGCTTTTAATTTGGAAACTAGTTAAGGAAACATTCGAATTATACTGAATGTTAGAATAAGATTAAAGATAAGGAAATTGTAGATTATATTAAGGTTTTTTTTGGTTTTGACTGATCGATGGGGTTTCAAGGATAACGGGGAGGGAATAGTATTAATAGAAATAATAGAACGAAAACCATATGGACATTCAGTGGACTGAATGGTAACCAGGTCGTAGTTTATATCGGGCATTAGCGACTGCGGTCATTTAAATTCATTATATCACTGGAACGCCATCGACTAGTTGACAGTGTGTTAGTTTATAAGTAATTTTATTGTTGTATGTAAACATTACGATTCATGTTTCAATATAAATTGACATTGAACACATTTAAATAAATAAGGATTAGAATCTAATTGTCGAATTTCACGGCGGAGATTTAAACTCATGCATTATCAATATTAATATTATTTTATTAACAATCGACTGAACGCAGCCATTGTTGTCATCGACAAATAATCGATCGAAAATAACTCAAAGAATAAATTGTAAATATTTGTGGTGAATTAGGCGCTCATTATTATAAATATAATTCACAATAATAGTACTTAAATTAAAATAGAAAAAGTTATAATTTTAATTGTTTAAATATGCATTTTGGTTTAATATATGGATTATTAATTGGAGAAGATTTGTTTCATTGAGGAAGTAATACAAAGAGGGAAATTATTAGGCAAGGTATTGGAAGCCTATCCCTCTTGAAGGTAATATTATCACTGTCGCTGATATGGTAGTGAAGTAAGTGGATCAGAAGTATAGCTTACAATTGTGGAAATAATATATAAAAATCTTCTCTGCAAATGACATATAAATCATAGATAAAGTTACAATAGTATATTAACCCTTGGAGTAAATGGGTATTTTCATGGATGCATCTGTCTCTTTTGCAGGATTTTCGGCGACATCGACTTAAAGTACTATAACTACGAAACTACTACACCAATCATAAAAAGAACAACTGCACAATGATTGCATTGAAATTTCGAATATAGAATATTGAAATATCATTTTGTAAAACAATTAGATAATTATGAATAAATATGAGAACGTCAAAGAAGTGAAAAAAACGCGGAACCAGATCTGGTCGTATCATACTCAACGGATAATTGTTTCAGAACCAGATTTGGTCGTATCATACTCAAGGGGTTAAGGAAAAGTCTTTTGTGACAGCTGGAGCTATCAGCTTGAAACTAAAAGTCAGTTTCACAGTGGGCTTTCCTCTCGAAGAGTTAGTTATTTATTTATTTATTTAACAAATCAACATTTCAGTACACACTAATTCGTTGTGACATTTATACATAAATATAAAAGGCATTTAATATGCAAGCTGAAGCATTAGAAACAGTAAGAGTAACTAAATACTATAAAAAAAAGAATCGATCTTATTCTAGCATAAACAGGTAGTGCAATTCCCATACCTTGAAGAGATGTGGGCTCGCAGTAAAAATATCCAGGTCTGATGCTGTCGAACATATCGCATTTATGTGTCGCAAGGCACGCGAAAGAAAACTCCATCGACTTAAATTTGTTCGGGAGGACGGCCCCGCAAATGGAGTATGTGACCGAGCTCGAATATAGTTTTCCGGAACAAAGATACAGACCTTCGCTAGCATGCTAGGATTATCAAATTTGCCACTGACTAGCTTAAAAACTTTGCCCGTGGTGAGCATTTCTCTACGCAATTTAAGGAAATTATAGCCCACCATGCATAGTTAAAAATTGTAGGGTGTTGTATAAGTAGGGATAATAACCGTGTTTCTTGAAATATACAAAGCGTAAAATACATTTTTGTTTTCATTCCAGCATGGTGATATAAGGATCCTCATGTGGATTCCATGTAACTGCATTCGTTTCCAATCTACTTCTCACAATTGAATTATACAATCTGTGCATAATCCTGACAGTTGCAATAAAAGTGAAGAAAGGACGGAGTGCTGAAAATGCGACTATTACCTCTTACTTTGACAGATCGGACAACTCTGCTAATATTACTTTAGATATTAAAAGAACAGTCACTGCAGACTGGTATGTGATTGACTGCTTGAATTGTGTTTTGGAAAAAGTCAAATAACGACGTCCAAGAAATAGAATTATCCTCCACTCACAACAACGCTTCACCTCTGTAGAGAGTTGATTTTTTCTATATCTCTATCTTTAAAATTGTAAGTTATACTTTTGATCCACTTACTTCACTACCATATCAGCGACAGTGATAATATTACCTTCCAGTGGGATAGGCTTCCAACACCTTGTCTAATAATTTCCCTCTGTATTTACTTCCTCAATGAAACAAATCTTCTCCAATTAATAATCCATATATTAACCCAAATGCATATACTAACAATTAAATTTATAAATTCTTCTATTTAGTTTAAGTACTACTATCGTGAATTATATTTATTATAATGAGCGCCTAATTCACCACAAATATTTACAATTTCTTCTTGAGTTATTTCGATCGATCATTTGTCGATGACAACAATGGCTGCGTTCAGTCGATTGTTAATAAAATAATATTAATAATGATAATGCATGAGTTTAAATCTCCGCCGTGAAATTCGACAATTAGATTCTAATCCCTTATTTACTTAAATATGTTCAATGTCAAATTATATTGAAACATGAATCGTAATGTTACATACAACAATAAAATTACTTATAACTAACATACTGTCAACTAGTCGATGGCGTTCCAGTGATATAATGAATTTAAATGACCGCAGTCGCTAATGCCCGATATAAACTACGACCTGGTTACCATTCAGTCCACTGAATGTCCATATGGTTTTCGTTCTATTATTTCTATTAATACTATTCCCTCCCCGTTATCCGTGAAACCCCATCGATCAGTCAAAACAAAAAAACCTTAATATAATCTACAATTTTCCTTATCTTTAATTTTATTCTAACATTCAGTATAATTCGAATGTTTCCTTAACTAGTTTCCAAATTAAAAGCACATTTATATAATGGCTGATGTCTAAATCAATGGAGTTAGCAAAGGCTAACTCTCTTCCAAATTAAATAATAGTCTGACTAGAGGTTTACCTCGTAGAACTATCAACGACTATTTATATCAATCGATGTTAAATGCCTCATTTTTAGTTAACGTGAAAATATGTAGAAATCACGCATTTACGTTACTACTACTTATCATTTCTAATAATTTCCAACAAACCCCCCAAAACTCTAATATTTATAACCCCAAAAAATATACAACAATGACAATATTGGTTGCTAGCTTCGGCCCAAATAATTAAATAACGCCAGCTTCGGCAAAATAAACTTACATATTTTTAGTACATCTTTGCCGACAATGACTCTCGGCTATACTTCCCCGTATTTACAGTTGCATTGCACAATTATGCACTTATAACTAAATGTCAATCTTCGATGTGTTGTTGCATTCCTAGAAATCTGCCATACCACGACGAATGCCTTTTTAGAAACCCCAACCTCTTCGCTATCGTACTGCAATTCCAAGCCGTTACTGCGTTCTCGTCAATGTTAATTGTATTTCACCGCTATGTTATGCACCTCCGAAGAACGCTCGCAATGTTGTGATATATTAATCTGACTTTGCCTCGTCCGCCATCTTTGATATAATTTTCGTATTGCAACCCGACGAAATCTCGTACTTCTATTTTATTTGAAATGTTGGATTTTTACATGCCAACTCGCGTAGCTCTCTCGATTCACATTTTTAGCACTGGATTTTCAATTATTTGTTCGTTTTAGTGTCTTTGTAAAAAGCGCCTCAATGACGAGTGCGATAAAGCGTTTCTGTGATGTACGATCTGCACACTTTATACGAATTTAAATGAACTGGGCACTAAGATGCTTCACAGCATCTCAGTGCCCTTATTTTAAACTGTTTTATCCTCACATCTGAGCCCCAAGATATACTTTTCTTTCCCAAACTTTCGCAGCTTTAGTGCGTGCAACTAAAATTTCTTAATGGATACCGGAAGCAACACGTCCATTCCTTATATAACACCCCTATCGATATGACCTTTTTTTAATAATTTAACCCACAACTATTGACTAATCAATCACAAAACGATCTGATTTATCTATTTTTTCGTTAATTAATGCTCTGCTACATTGCTAACAAGCGAATTTCTTAACGATAATTCGTGCTTCTACTTCTACACATGATTTTAAGTATTTAATTTACGTATTATGAGAAATTGATGTTTCATATTCGGCGGGAAATCTTCATACTTTGACCTGACCTTGCCGCCTTTCTTTCGCGTCGTTTCCGCTTTCGCATTTGAAAGCGAAATAATATAACTATTTTATTTCAATTTTATTTATTGCTAGTATTTTTATCTAGTAATTCCTTTATTTTAATTAAGTGTTTCTAAATTTCCTCAATTTAACTATTAATTTTTATTTTGACTGGCAATTATTCGGTGAAAATTCTTTTGGACATCATTGATTCTCTTTCCCTCACCGATATCGATTATGTTTTCCAATTTCTCTTAATAATAAATCAAATGTTCTATAAATGACTTTATCAATATTACTATTAAATTCTCCCATAATTCCTACTATTTAATGAACCCCTTTTATAATTCTTTGAAAAACCAATCAGTCGACTTTTCCAGACCATAAGCATGCTTCTATTGTCTATTTGTCAATTGTTGAATTTTACGTCAATTTTTTCGTAAAAATCTCAAAATATGCTAATTTCTTGCCAAATATTCCTGATTATCTATTTTTAAACCCCTAATAATGTCCTTAACTCTCAAAACTATTCAAAACCCTTTATTTATGTAACGTTGACACTGCGCTCTATAGTTTAGCAAGTGACATTCTTCATCTGTCCGTTTTAGTTCCTAATTAAATCACTAGATGTCACTATGATCATTTTTTAAGTACAATTTAATTTTAAAATTTCGAATAATCTATTTTGCGTTTAGCTTAGAGCTGCTAAGCGATCATGTGATGATTTTCAGATCATTACAATACCCCCTCCCAAAATCTCTGCTTGCCCTCAAGCAATCATATCACATATCTTTCTTGTTATCTGTTCAATCTCCAACTGCTTATTCATGATGTTTGTAATATAATATTAATGTTAATAATTTTATGGAAATAACTATGTAACTCCTACGATATGTTTGTACTATAATGTCAATGATAATAGTTTATGTTTAATTCACGTACCTTTACGATATGTTTTGTGCTATATGTTAATTATAATATTTTACGTTTAATTCACGTGCCTTTACGATATGTTTTGTACTATAATGTTATGATAATATTTTACTTTTAATTCTCGTACCCTTACGATATGTTTTGTGGCTTGCCTTCCCTCTTCAAGTCTATAATTTCTATCTTGTTTCCATATAATACCAATCTCCTAACCCAGATCTTTTAATGATAATACTTTTAATATAATTTCTAACTTTCTCCTCTATATCTCACCTCAATAATATGATACCTATAATAACAATAATGACGAAGATTCCAAACACTCCTGTTGCAAATTTTAAAATTTATATAATATATTCCAACTTCTCCTCCTCTCTTGTAATGATCTGAAAATCATCACATGATCGCTTAGCAGCTCTAAGCTAAACGCAAAATAGATTATTCGAAATTTTAAAATTAAATTGTACTTAAAAAATGATCATAGTGACATCTAGTGATTTAATTAGGAACTAAAACGGACAGATGAAGAATGTCACTTGCTAAACTATAGAGCGCAGTGTCAACGTTACATAAATAAAGGGTTTTGAATAGTTTTGAGAGTTAAGGACATTATTAGGGGTTTAAAAATAGATAATCAGGAATATTTGGCAAGAAATTAGCATATTTTGAGATTTTTACGAAAAAATTGACGTAAAATTCAACAATTGACAAATAGACAATAGAAGCATGCTTATGGTCTGGAAAAGTCGACTGATTGGTTTTTCAAAGAATTATAAAAGGGGTTCATTAAATAGTAGGAATTATGGGAGAATTAATAGCAATATTGATAAAGTCATTTGAAGAACATTTGATTTATTATTAAGAGAAATTGGAAAACATAATCGACATCGATGGCAGAAATCCGAATTAATGAAATTAAAAGAATTTTTCACCAAATAATTGCCAGTCAAAATAAAATTTAATAGTTAAAATGAGGAAATTTAGAAACACTTAATTAAAATAGAGGAATTACTAGATAAAAATACTATCAATAAATAAAATTGAAATAAAATAGTTATATTATTTCGCTTTCAAATGTGAAAGCGGAAACGACGCGCGGAAGAGGCGGCAAGATCAAGTCAAAGTATGAAGATTTCCCGCCGAATATGAAACATCAATTTCTCATAATACGTAAATTAAATACTTAAAATCATGTGTAGAAGTAGAAGCACGAATTATCGTTAAGAAATTCGCTTGTTAGCAATGTAGCAGAGCATTAATTAACGAAAAAATAGATAAATCAGATCGTTTTGTGATTGATTAGTCAATAGTTGTGGGTTAAATTATTGAAAAAAGGTCATATCGATAGGGGTGTTATAAAAGGGATGGACGTGTTGCTTCCGGTATCCATTAAGAAATTTTAGTTGCACGCACTAAAGCTGCGAAAGTTTGGGAAAGAAAAGTATATCTTGGGGCTCAGATGTGAGGATAAAACAGTTTAAAATAAGGGCACTGAGATGCTGTGAAGCATCTTAGTGCCCAGTTCATGTAAATTCGTATAAAGTGTGCAGATCGTACATCACAGAAACGCTTTATCGCACTCGTCATTGAGGCGCTTTTTACAAAGACACTAAAACGAACAAATAATTGAAAATCCAGTGCTAAAAATGTGAATCGAGAGAGCTACGCGAGTTGGCATGTAAAAATCCAACATTTCAAATAAAATAGAAGTACGAGATTTCGTCGGGTTGCAATACGAAAATTATATCAAAGATGGCGACGAGGCAAAGTCAGATCAATATGTCACAACATTGCGAGCGTTCTTCGGAGGTGCATAACATGGCGGTGAAATACAATTAACATTGACGAGAACGCAGTAACGGCTTGGAATTGCAGTACGATAGCGAAGAGGTTGGGGTTTCTAAAAAGGCATTCGTCGTGGTATGGCAGATTTCTAGGAATGCAACAACACATCGAAGATTGACATTTAGTTATAAGTGCATAATTGTGCAATGCAGCTGTAAATACGGTGAAGTATAGCCGAGAGTCATTGTCGGCAAAGATGTACTAAAAATATGTAAGTTTATTTTGCCGAAGCTGGCGTTATTTAATTATTTGGGCCGAAGCTAGCAACCAATATTGTCATTGTTGTATATTTTTTGGGGTTATAAATATTAGAGTTTTGGGGGGTTTGTTGGAAATTATTAGAAATGATAAGTAGTAGTAACGTAAATGCGTGATTTCTACATATTTGCACGTTAACTAAAAATGAGTCATTTAACATCGATTGACAGGAAGAGTCGTTGATAATTATACGAGGTAAACCTCTAGTCAGACTCTCATTTAATTTGGAAGAGAGTTAGCCTTTCTAACTCCATTGATTCAGACACCAGCCATTATATAAATGTGCTCTTAATTTGGAAACTAGTTAAGGAAACATTCGAATTATACTGAATGTTAGATTAAATTTAAAGATAAGGAAAATTGTAGATTATATTGTATTAAGGTTTTTTTGTTTTGACTGATCGATGGGGTTTCACGGATAACGGGGAGGGAATAGTATTAATAGAAATAATAGAACGAAAACCATATGGACATTCAGTGGACTGAATGGTAACCAGGTCGTAAGTTATATCGGGCATTAGCGACTGCGGTCATTTAAATTCATTATATCACTGGAACGCCATCGACTAGTTGACAGTATGTTAGTTATAAGTAATTTTATTGTTGTATGTAACATTACGATTCATGTTTCAATATAATTTGACATTGAACATATTTAAGTAAATAAGGGATTAGAATCTAATTGTCGAATTTCACGGCGGAGATTTAAACTCATGCATTATCATTATTAATATTATTTTATTAACAATCGACTGAACGCAGCCATTGTTGTCATCGACAAATGATTGATCGAAAATAACTCAAGAAGAAATTGTAAATATTTGTGGTGAATTAGGCGCTCATTATAATAAATATAATTCACAATAGTAGTACTTAGACTAAAATAGAAGAATTTATAATTTTAATTGTTAATATATGCATTTTGATTAATATATGGATTATTAATTGGAGAAGATTTGTTTCATTGAGGAAGTATATAAAAAGAGGGAAATTATTAGGCAAGGTATTGGAAGCCTATCCCACTGGAAGGTAATATTATCACTGTCGCTGTATGGTGGTAACATGTTGAAATAAATATAGTAAAAATCTTCTCTGCAAATGACATATAAATCATAGATAAAGTTACAAATAGTATATTAAGGAAAAGTCCTTTGTGACACTCTTTCGCTTCAACATGCGTCCGCTCAATTAGGAAATAAACCCGAGTCCTCGACCATGTCTCCACCTACTTATTCTGTTCTATCGACCAATCTATAAATACTCTCAATACATTAATATAATAGTTATAATATTTCTCTCCGTTGCAACGTTTAATATTTATATAATATATTCCAGCTCCTCCTTCTCTTTTTCGCTTCAACATGCGTCCGCTCAATTAGGATAAACCCGAGTCCTCGACCATGTCTCCACCTACTTATTCTGTTCCATCGACCATCTATAAATAATCTCAATACGTCAATATAATAATTATAATATTTCTCTCCGTTGCAAAATTTAAATTGATTCCGTCTATTTATTCTCCGTTCACCCACTCCGCTCAATTAGGATTTAACCCGAGTCCTCGATGGTGAACATTTTAACCCCTCAAATGAATGGCGATTAGCACGGGTTGCCTACGGCAAAATGTTTATAAATTTATATTTACATTTACATTTACATTTACATAGAGCGGGGTTTACTATAGAGCTATAGTATTACTATAGAGCGGATTACTATAAAGCGGCGCACATTTACATTTATATTTACATTTATATAAATTTATATACATTTTGTATACATTTTGTCAAGGCATCCCTTAAGGGACGCCTCACATTTGAGGGGTTAACTGTCTACTCTTCAAAAAAAATATAGTTTGAATATGCCTAAGTCAGAACAATGCACTTGAACAGGCTCTGGTCGTCCCTTAATGTTCTAGATTTTTAAAAAATCGTGACATTGTCCCAACCAGTCGCATAGTAAGTTCTTATTTAATATAGTATGCTATTTCACGCTGGGCTTGTCCTTCTGCTATTTACTTAGACACAATCTCAAGTTAGATAACCTGACGATTGTTAATAGGTTCTTCACTAGTCTATTGTTTGTGATTTTAACGTACACTGTAAATGGTTTCTAACTCTCATTCGTTATTTCAGAATTTGGAAACTGAATTTATCCTTTCACCGTTCTGCATACCTCACGTTCAAAACGCCTTTCATTCTATCTTCATACCAAAGTCAATCCCCTCCTTCATCACAACTTATGTTGGTTTACTAATTAACAAATGTATTTATCGTCCTTCTTCTCTCACCCTCCTGGATCGCTACTATTTATCTCCTTCATAACATAAACTAAATCAATATCCGGCCTATTCCAATTTCGCAACCCCATAATAACCCCCTTGGTGCAAGTAACCATAATGCCACCGTAATAATAATAATCCCTTTGGGTATCTGAGCTCCTCCCTGTCGAATCTAGACCATATCCGACTCTGGGTGTCAACTCGTCCAAAAGCGTAGACCTGATCAGGGTCACGCGTTGAGGTGCGACCTCAACCTTGCCGAGACCTCGATATATACTTCCTCGCAAGTTACCAAATACAAAACAAAACATGGACCCGAGCAGTGGCTCCAACTCCGAAGACCGCCCACTTCAGATAAAAATTCCCATAATATTATAGTCGCTCTAAAAATTAGCGCTATTTTTCGATTCTAACTTCTTCATCCCGCTCTAAAATAGCGAGACGTCGACAATACCACCAAATATTCTATACCAAATAACAATATTCATATGACTCTTCATTCATCTTATAGTCGCTTCCTATATAGCACTATAACTCAATTCCAAAAATATATTATATTTTATAATAATTATAGTAATGATTTTAATCTGGCCCTATACAGTCTCAATAATATAACGATCAACCAACTTTATCAATAACAATAATCCATCGACTTTACTAATAATACTTTGGAATCTTCTCTCCAATATAATAATCGTATCCCGATACTGCTTTGCCATTTAGTTCAACAACAAAAACTTATTACACTAATGAGATTCCTAATCGTGTTCGCTTGTATTTCTTCGCTTTAGGTAGGAATGATTGGACAACAAGTTGTAGGTGATTAGGATAGGATTTAGGATAAGATAGGATAGGATAGGAAAGGAATACTTGTTGCTTAAAACGAAGAGATTCAAACAACACAACGCTCTCCTTGTTATAACTCTTTTCCCAATTTTGCAAAACAATATCACTCCCCTAGATACCCAAATGAAAAAAACTGTCAGCTTATTAACAATATTTTACAACCCAACGATTTCACGAGGTGCATTCTTCCATACATATACGTATCAAATGGATAATATGTTTAGTAAAATGTAACTGTATGCTATATATATACGCAAAATAATGTGTGATTCTAATGTGAAAAAATTAAACTATACTGCTCAACTAAATGTGTAAGCTAATATGTATTGTAATTAAAATATTTCTGATTTATTGTATACTGCTTTTGGTGTATGGCATTAATGATTTGTTGCTATTAAGACTTTGGTAATGGAATAGAAATAAGGAATGTGATAGGATAGGTAGTGTATGATAGAATGGTAGGATAGGAATGGTGATAGGATGATGGATAGGATAATATCTATTACTAGTAAGGAACAGGAAAATGATATTATCTGTAATGTAATTTATAACTTGAAAATGATGAAATCTAATGTTTAATATATCGTGTTAACCCCTCAGGCCTCGGCTGCTCAGCCGGTTGACAATTTGACAGTCCATTTTTTTTTCGTAAAAAGTAGTAAAAAAATTGAATTATGACACTGTCTCACCAAAACATTAATTACTGCCAAACCACTGTACCCATAATTAAAATAAAAACTACATTTTGTTCCCGATTAAATTTGCCATTAGAATATTGGAATATAATTTTAGAAAACAATAAATATTATTTTTTATGGTCAATCAAAATTCACAAAAAAAAAAACTTCCATTTAGGTAGTGTTTTAGATTATATCTCGGAATATATTAATTTAATAACATATTTGTAAATTGATTTTGAATAAGTATTAAATTCGTAATACATCCGTAATACTTTGTTTCACTTGGTTTCATACAAAAATAATAAGATATTGAGGGCCGAAAACAGTTTCATATAATGATAATTTTCGAGTAACAAAATATTTTTCGCAATTAAAATATCGGCAGTTCCAACTTTGAATTATGTAAGATAACATCTTTATAAGATGATTTAATTATCTATCTTCGTATTAGAAGCGACATAAAGGGCAAATGTATTAATATTTTCTAATAAAATCCAAATATGTACATACATACTGCAATATCACGTCGCTCAACCGCGGCAAAATGATGAAAAACTGTCACTATGAGAAATCACATTGCTCACTTATCAGAAGTAATTTCTGATATATAAACTGACACAGACACTCCGTAATTCCAGATTAATATATGCATTCGAGCAAATATCAACAAATAGCATGGAATATCACTTTTAAACTAGATTTAGCTAGGCGCTCCGTGGGCGCTCCGCAACAACAATCCGCCATTTTAGGATGATGAAATCTATAGGGCCGACATGACATAAATCGATTATCGATCGATATCTGGATTTAATTAGACCAAAATTATATCGAATTCTGAATGTTCGGTATTACTTGTAAGTAAATATGGGAAAACTTAAATATGTGTATAAATAAGTATTTCAAATATGAATAATATGTGTAAACTTTGCGATCACGAAAAACAACGCGAAAAACTCCGAAATTTTGGGACTTTTTTCACTGTTTGCTCTAAAAGTCATAAACTATACGTTTTTCGACAAACATTAAACAGTACTTTCTTAAAGATAATTAAATTTAAAACAATTTAAGCCTAATCGCAGCTCTATAAACCCTATAGGGACCAATCTATGGCCCTTCAACTATGGTTTATTTTTCCCGAAAATTGATATTTTTAAGTTTTGCAAGTGAGCAGAATATTGGCAAAATCCCTCATCAATAAATGTGGGAATACTTTTATGTCTATAAGTATTTAAAAAATAAATGAATTATGAATAATGTGTACTTATATTATATAAAGAATATGAGTATATAGGTACTTAGGTACATATAAAGTTTTGGGATATTTTAGAATATTGAAAGTGGTTTATCTACGTAAATAATTACATTTCCGATGGTGTGTTAACATTTGTGATACGCTATATATACCTATATAGAGAAAAATGTAGCTAAATAAAGAATTGTGTTGTGGGAAATATGATGGTGCATTTGCAAATTAAAATGATTTGAAAACACACGTCCACTCTTATAAAGGGTGCAATTACGCTTCTCGCATACTATTCTATCTGACTGCTGTCATAAATAAATCCCTTCGCAGGATACAAGGTCAAAATAGACAAAAGTTTGCGTGTTTGCAGTGTGACGGGACATTCATATATTTGATAAAACAGAACGACAGTCGCAAACGAGAGCCTGTCTTTTGTTAAATATCGTGTCATTACGCATCTCGTATCTTCACAGATAGATTAGACAGACAGATTCTATCTGTCTATCTATTCTATCTGTAAGCTGTATTCTATCTGTCTGCTGTTATAAAGATCCCTGCGCAGATACAAGGTCGAAATAGACAAAAATTGTGGTGTTTGCAGTGAAAATAGGTATACATATACCTAAAATGAATATGTGTATAAGTTTTTAAGTTTAAGCCTATCAATGTAACTGCAAATCCTACAATTGAAATATTCTGTTTTTTTTTTTTTTTAAACTAGATGTTTTTTGATTTTCATCAATCTCTAATTCTATTTAGATCGATCAATAATCAAAATCTAATTCAGCCTAAATCAAATTCAAGCCTAATTCAAAAACATTAATCGCAGACATAGCCACGTTTAGTAAGATATTGAAGTTTATTGGTTATGTTCATTACAAAAAATAAAAAAACACATCTCATAAATCAAAATATTCTTTATTTATATGAAAAAATTTGAAAAACTTATTTTTTCTTTATGTAGTAGTTTTTAAAACAGCAACATTACAATACAATACAGTAGAATACAGTAACAGTGCAATACATTAGAAACATAAAACAGTACAAAATTTTACTTTCAAAGATACATTTTTTAAGAGATAATATTCAAAAGCGCTATAACAAACATCTTTTGTGTTTTAGCAAATGAAGCAATTGAGTAGTTAGTTAGTTAGCAATTGATGTAGTTGTTTGTAGTGGTGAAGTTGGTTGTTTATGTGCGAGTATGGTAGGGGTACGATGGCTTCGAGTCCGTATACCGGTGTATCTGACCCTTTACGGGCTAGTTCATCCGCAGCATCGTTCCCTCTCGAGTTACTGTGTCCCTCGATCCATTGCAGTGTCACCTTATTGCCTTTTTCGCATACCTCTAAGTTAATGGCATTCGTATATGAGTCCAGATGTAAGTATCGCTTCCTAGTACTTGTAGTACTGACTTGCTGTCTGATTGTATTGAGCAATGGATAACATGTGTTTATGGTGGCTGCGCTCCTCGGTGGGCTCGTATATGAGTCCAGATGTAAGTATCGCTTCCTAGTACTTGTAGTACTGACTTGCTGTCTGATAGTATTGAGCAATGGATAACATGTGTTTGTGGTGGCTGCGCTTCTCGGTGGGCTTCGAGGGCGTCGGACGGCAGCGGCGAGGCGTTCACACACAAACATTACTACTGTTAGCCCACAAACAGTAGTAAAAGATTTATAAAGAAGTTACATAAAAAAGTAACTTTTTTAAAAATCTTTCTCTCTCTTGCACTCTGTCCCTCTCTCACACATAAACACAGTCTCTCATATCATTGACCCCCAGATTCTAACGATTCATGACTCCATCCATCACTTCATTCTTCACCAATCATCCATCGTACGTACTTGAAATAAGGATACTGTGGGTATACTACTGTAAACTACCTACTATTATATCCACACGGGCAAAAATGACTACACAACCGAGAAAGCAATGCAATAAATGTTAAAGACTCGCGGTTTAACACTTTCGCTATAGAATTAATTACTGTATACATTGAATGAATTGAATGAATTACTCTAAAGTGTGATAATTTTTAAAACAAGGATCGATGCAGAGTGGTACATCGCAAATTTCACATATAAAAGTGGTCCTCTTCCGTTTTCCATCGCGTTTTAAGCACCATAAGCAACTAGCCCGCTTCCGCTCACCGACGGACCCAACGACCAGTGCAGCACTACGCGCAAAATGCTGTGTACCGTCAAGTCGCAGTGAAATATGGTCACGGTTTACACTTTGGTGACGACGCGGCTTAGGGACAAGGGGCAAATGCACGTCAGTGATTGCACTGATTAAACTTAGTCGGAAAACTTCTTGCCGAACAGTTGTGGCTACACTCCTATGGAAGAGGATACAAGCGTTTAATATAGACGCATTGAGAAGCCTCTTGAATAGCTTTTTGCTCCATTTGGCGTTCCTTTTTCTTTCTATTAGAAAAGGCTCTAGCATTTGGTCTTTCTTGTCGACCCCGCCCATGGATTTATTGTAGTCGCATATCACCTTGGGTTTGTAGAGTGACGGCCTACCAGGTCTAGCAGCCACTTGGACCACTTCAATACCATGGCAAGTGGATGTAGTGTACATAGTTTTCTTGTCCTGGAAAGCCATCACTACAACATCCCCAGAATGTCGAGCTACGAAAGTTCCATCTGCCGGTATGACGTGCTGAATGAGTGGTGACACATGCTTCCGCGATTTGCGCAAGGCGCCAACACAATCGGTTTTGTTCCGTTTCAGGAACCTCGATAAAACGGGGGAGTTGAACCAACTGTCCAAGAATAATTGGTGTCCCTTGCCGAGCAGCGGCATCATAATTTGTCTTACAATGTCAGTGCTCTTCGGAAGATTTGATCGATTAGTAGTATCTTTGCCCATGTAAATGACGAACGACCACAGGTAGCCCGTAGCCGGTTCGCAGATTTCGAAGGATTTGATGCCGAAACGAGCAGCCTTCGTTCTGATAAACTGTTTGAAGGACAGTTTACCCTTCCACAATGTCAAAGATTCATCAATTGATATCTGTTGCTCCAATACATAAGCCTCTTGAAACTTCGCATTCAAGTGCTCAGGTATGGGGCCAAGAGAGAACAACTTAGATGATTTCTTATTGCGGGTTTCGTTATCTACAAAGTGTAGAGCTCGATTTAAATTTTCATAACGAGCCTTTGAAAAAAGTTTTCTAAACGAGTCATGTTTTAAGAACTCATTTGAAGAAAAGCACGATTTTATAGTCGGCATTTTGACAATCCCGATCAACATCCAAAATGTAAAAAGTATCATTATTTCATGAACGTTAGTGTCATACCAATCTCTCGCAAACCTCTCCGAAGACGCCTTCAATCCTTGAGCATATCGATTGGTCTCACAAACGATATGCTCCAGAATTTCGTCGTTCCAGAAAGTGCGGAAAGCATCATACGCATTCTCAACTGGCACGACAGGTCCAGGGTTTTCGACCAGAAATTCCTCTGGCCGCCCAGCGAAAGAATCCATGGGCGACCAGTTGAATATTATCGCGTCCCTGTCCCCATCGAACAAATCTGTCACTACATCATCTGCATATTTCCTTGCTTTTTGACTCGCGTCACTAACCCTAGCACTCCGCTCAGCCTTATCCATCTTATCTTTCAGTATTCTCGGAATTACTTCATCAGTCACACAGCCTTCCACAATCATATCGCCCCTACCAACGCGCGCCGTTGCCGCCCCTCCTCTTCCTCCGCGTCCTCCGTGTCCCTCTCTGCTTCCGCGTCCTCGTCCAGCAGCGTTTCGTCCAGCTCTCGCTACCAAGTACACTGGTCTGAAAATGAAAAAACGAAAATGATTAAAATTTAAAATTAAGATATATGTAAGAAGATCTACTAAGTACTAACCTTCGAGTCGACAGACTCGCACTTGCCAGTGGACTTGTCAGCGGACTGAACTCGGGTGAAGGACTGCTGGACGAGGACCCGGAAACAGGGGACACAGGGCGTTCCGTCGGCGGTGACCTCGACGTAGACCTCCGCTGAAATTTACAAAAATAGAAGAAGAGTTCTCGAATTCATTTTATATTTATCATATCCTATTTATAGTAGTTTTATACCTCTCCTATCAGAGGATCAAACTGGTGGCTCGGACCAGCGCTGGTTGACGGCGTGGGCGACGAACGTGCCGACATGACGCCGCTTTAGAAAAGAACAAAAAAAAATTATAATATTCTCTGAAAATAATTTGTACCCAATACTTATATTTATACTTACCAAGGTCGTTGAGTCCCTCCAGGACTCATGGAGAACACAGGCATGTCGGGCATGTCCACCGCCAGCGTCGAAGCCACGTCGAGTTCATCGTCGGAGTCGACGTCCGATGCCGACGTCTCCAACTCCGCCTCCAACTCGGCAAAGAACGAAGCATCAGGAACTCCGCTCCCTAAATTCCATTTCCTAGACATCTGCAAAGTAAATGAAAACAAAAACAAATTTATATATATAGGATATATATATATATATATATATATATATATATATATATATATATATATATATATATATATATATATATATGTATGTGTGTGTGTGTGTGAGTGTGTGCGTGTGCGCGTGCGTGTGCGTGTGCGTGCGCGTGCGCGTGTGCGTGCGCGTGTGCCTGCGCGTGGGCCTGCGCGTGCGTGTGCGTGTACGTGTTCGTATACACACACGCACCCGCACACGCACACGCACACGCACACGCACACGCACGCACGCACGCGCAGACACACACACACACACACACATATACATACACATACACATACACATACACATACACATACACATATATACATATATACATATATACATATATACATATATACATATATACATATATACATATATACATATATACATATATACATATATACATATATACATATATACATATATACATATATACATATATACATATATACATATATACATATATACATATATACATATATACATATATATATATATATATATATATATATATATATATATATATATATATATATATATATATATATATATATATATATATATATATATATATATATATATATATATATATATATATATATATATATATATATATATATATATATATATATATATATATATATATATATATATATATATATATATATATATATATATATATATATATATATATATATATATATATATATATATATATATATATATATATGTGTGTGTGTGTGTGTGTGTGTGTGTGTGTGTGTGTAAATATATATTCTGCCACAAACAAACGTAATCACTACCCAATTTTTATTATTATTATTATTATTACAGTCACGCACATTACAGTCACGCACACGCACACGCACACATACACATACACGTATACATATACATACATATACATTATTATTAGAAGTCATATCATCACAGAATCAATTCGAAAAACGTTATACCAATTTTCGGCATATTCGATTTGAGCATCGTCTTCAAAAAATATCGATTATGCCAAAGAAGATCGATCCCCGCACTACTTTCGCTCGCAAAATAAAAACAAAATGACTAATTTGCCGGCTTTTTTTCAAAAGCTGTTTATCAGACATAAAAGTTCGTTTTTTGATTGATTTCGCATGAATAGCGATTGAAAACAATATTTCCCATCCCATTATAGACTATTTGATGACAGAATGCCTTTATTACATATCAAAAACAGTAATTCAAAGAGCCTCGAAAAAAACACCCTCAAGGTGTCCCACTGTTTATCAGAAAATCACTATAATTACTAGTCGATGTGACTTGATTTCATGATCAATCAATCAATCAATCGTTTAAGTCAATAAATACTTACATTTACTCGGCGATTCCGCAAATAAACACTCAAAACAACACAAAAAGTCGAGAGCACACGCACCGCGTTCGCCGAAATACTGATCTGCGAATGTCGGCTCTAAAAATTGCCATTTAAAATAATTGAAAAGCGGGCGCGTTCACCAAAAATATAATTAAAATAAAATAGGTATCGCTGCATAGGTTACAAATCAAATCCTATGCCAATCATACCGAATAAGCCAATGGTTACGTGTTTTTCGAGAGCGTTCTTCGCGGTCAAAATTATGGCCGATATCGGCCCAACGGGGCCATCACGGTGATTCGTGAATTGGCCGATTTCGGCCAGTCGGGGCTTGAGTGGTTAAAATATTTATTATGTTGGTATAATAATAATACAATACATATACAAGAACACACACCCCGCTACAATCAATAACTCTGATATTCAAAATAATCTGCTGGTTATTCTCTCAATAAAATAATAATAACTGTAATGACAGCCAATATAATAATATAATAATGCTATGACAACCACAAAACATACCATCAAAAAAAACCGTGAGTTTTTTTAATACTCCCAATAATTTATTGAGCTTCTATATCTAATCACTCAACCGATAAAATCGTAAGGTTCTTTAACCCCTCGCGTACCAGACGGCCCGAAACGTCCAGAATTGATATTTACCGTCGAACCCCAGACGGCCCGAAATGGCCAGGCGAGGCCGACCGCTAATTATGTTAGTACAACTTTGACTAATAATTATGAATAATCTTTATTGCTTTACATAACGACGTTACAAATATCTAATAGCAAATTTCAATAGGAACATAAAACAGGTCTTTTTTAGACGATCGGTGTGACAGTTTCGGAGTAATCGTTTTTTTTCTGAAACGCCATCTTTTTTTTGAGACTCGCGAATTTCTTACGGGCCGTAAGGCACACATTAAAATTCAAACCGCGGGCCGCGAGGGGTTAATCACCCCTTACTAATTTTTACCATATCTTTTATGTGGCATCGCCCTATGGCTTTACCTTCCGATTTTATATATAAGTGAGTATTTTAAGTATGTATTTACTAAGTATGTATTTTAAACGTCGGCAAACGTCCTCATATTTGGTATCTATATCCAATTCTCCTATAATATTCTGTATCGTACCATCCGCCGACATCAATTGTATATTATTGCATTTGTTATCAAACGCACAACCCTGAAATAATGTTATATATTTTCTCCCTATTATATTAACAGAAGATCCTGTATCTACTAATGCTTTTAATTTAAAATTATTTAACCTTACATAAATATAAGGTCTCTGATCCATATCATTACTATTTAGGTATTATTAAAAATGCGAACCGACGACCCCCTCCCAGCCATCGAATTCTCTATTCGTATTTTATTCGAGATATCTCTCTCTCCAGCCTTCGTTTTTTCGATGACTAAGCTGTTTGAGACATTATGACGTCTATGTCTATTCTTAATTTATTTGTCGTATTTAATTTATTTTATTTTAATTTAAATAAATTTAATTAATTTATTTTATTTATTTTTATTTTGATTCAAAATAAATTTAATTTATTTTATTTTTTTATTTAAACGAATTTATTTTATTTTATTTTATTATTGATTAAACGAATTTAATTAATTTATTTTATTTTGATTCAAAACTAATTCAATTTATTTTATTTTTAATTAAACAAATTTAATTTATTATATTTTATTCAAAGCAAAAGGTTGACGATTGCTATCGTGCCAAAGGTTATTATCCGCGGCGTCCTGATTACAATTATTTTAATTTATTTTAATTCCAGCCTAATTCTTAATAAATCTATTTCCAATCAAATTTGTTTATTTTATTTTTAAACTATTCTTATTCCCGAGGTACTATTTTAATCACCGATTCAATTACGACGATTGCAGTCAATATGTGTACATAATGTACAATAAACGTTAAATTATGTATATAGGCAGATTTCCAGAAACAACACACATATACAATATATCAACAATTCGCAATGCTAAATATACAGTTATATCACACGATTCATGTTTCTATATTTTTTATTTATTAAATGCCCAAATTACGATCGATCGAAATAATTTACTATTTATTTTATTTAGAATCTATCAAGGCCCCACACGTTGGGACGGCATTGTAGAGAGTTGATTTTTTCCAATTATAAACTTATTTTCGGTCGATTGTTAAAAAAATAATAATATTAATACGAATGGCATGTGTTTAATACGATGCACCAAAATTCGATAATTGGGTTCTAGTGCCTTATTTACTTAAATATGTTCAATGTCAAATTATATTGAAACATGAATCGTAATGTTACATACAACAATAAAATTACTTATAACTAACATACTGTCAACTAGTCGATGGCGTTCCAGTGATATAATGAATTTAAATGACCGCAGTCGCTAATGCCCGATATAAACTACGACCTGGTTACCATTCAGTCCACTGAATGTCCATATGGTTTTCGTTCTATTATTTCTATTAATACTATTCCCTCCCCGTTATCCGTGAAACCCCATCGATCAGTCAAAACAAAAAAACCTTAATATAATCTACAATTTTCCTTATCTTTAATTTTATTCTAACATTCAGTATAATTCGAATGTTTCCTTAACTAGTTTCCAAATTAAAAGCACATTTATATAATGGCTGATGTCTAAATCAATGGAGTTAGCAAAGGCTAACTCTCTTCCAAATTAAATAATAGTCTGACTAGAGGTTTACCTCGTAGAACTATCAACGACTATTTATATCAATCGATGTTAAATGCCTCATTTTTAGTTAACGTGCAAATATGTAGAAATCACGCATTTACGTTACTACTACTTATCATTTCTAATAATTTCCAACAAACCCCCCAAAACTCTAATATTTATAACCCCAAAAAATATACAACAATGACAATATTGGTTGCTAGCTTCGGCCCAAATAATTAAATAACGCCAGCTTCGGCAAAATAAACTTACATATTTTTAGTACATCTTTGCCGACAATGACTCTCGGCTATACTTCCCCGTATTTACAGCTGCATTGCACAATTATGCACTTATAACTAAATGTCAATCTTCGATGTGTTGTTGCATTCCTAGAAATCTGCCATACCACGACGAATGCCTTTTTAGAAACCCCAACCTCTTCGCTATCGTACTGCAATTCCAAGCCGTTACTGCGTTCTCGTCAATGTTAATTGTATTTCACCGCTATGTTATGCACCTCCGAAGAACGCTCGCAATGTTGTGATATATTAATCTGACTTTGCCTCGTCCGCCATCTTTGATATAATTTTCGTATTGCAACCCGACGAAATCTCGTACTTCTATTTTATTTGAAATGTTGGATTTTTACATGCCAACTCGCGTAGCTCTCTCGATTCACATTTTTAGCACTGGATTTTCAATTATTTGTTCGTTTTAGTGTCTTTGTAAAAAGCGCCTCAATGACGAGTGCGATAAAGCGTTTCTGTGATGTACGATCTGCACACTTTATACGAATTTAAATGAACTGGGCACTAAGATGCTTCACAGCATCTCAGTGCCCTTATTTTAAACTGTTTTATCCTCACATCTGAGCCCCAAGATATACTTTTCTTTCCCAAACTTTCGCAGCTTTAGTGCGTGCAACTAAAATTTCTCAATGGATACCGGAAGCAACACGTCCATTCCTTATATAACACCCCTATCGATATGACCTTTTTTTAATAATTTAACCCACAACTATTGACTAATCAATCACAAAACGATCTGATTTATCTATTTTTTCGTTAATTAATGCTCTGCTACATTGCTAACAAGCGAATTTCTTAACGATAATTCGTGCTTGTACTTCTACACATGATTTTAAGTATTTAATTTACGTATTATGAGAAATTGATGTTTCATATTCGGCGGGAAATCTTCATACTTTGACCTGACCTTGCCGCCTTTCTTTCGCGTCGTTTCCGCTTTCGCATTTGAAAGCGAAATAATATAACTATTTTATTTCAATTTTATTTATTGCTAGTATTTTTATCTAGTAATTCCTTTATTTTAATTAAGTGTTTCTAAATTTCCTCAATTTAACTATTAATTTTTATTTTGACTGGCAATTATTCGGTGAAAATTCTTTTGGACATCATTGATTCTCTTTCCCTCACCGATATCGATTATGTTTTCCAATTTCTCTTAATAATAAATCAAATGTTCTATAAATGACTTTATCAATATTACTATTAAATTCTCCCATAATTCCTACTATTTAATGAACCCCTTTTATAATTCTTTGAAAAACCAATCAGTCGACTTTTCCAGACCATAAGCATGCTTCTATTGTCTATTTGTCAATTGTTGAATTTTACGTCAATTTTTTCGTAAAAATCTCAAAATATGCTAATTTCTTGCCAAATATTCCTGATTATCTATTTTTAAACCCCTAATAATGTCCTTAACTCTCAAAACTATTCAAAACCCTTTATTTATGTAACGTTGACACTGCGCTCTATAGTTTAGCAAGTGACATTCTTCATCTGTCCGTTTTAGTTCCTAATTAAATCACTAGATGTCACTATGATCATTTTTTAAGTACAATTTAATTTTAAAATTTCGAATAATCTATTTTGCGTTTAGCTTAGAGCTGCTAAGCGATCATGTGATGATTTTCAGATCATTACACCTCATTCCGCCAGACAAACAAACCAATATTTGATTTCTGTAAATGTACAAATAATGTGTCATCTGCTATAGAGTTTCGACCTTGCACCCTGTGATTTCCATTTATTCTCTAAAATTAAGGATAAACTCAGCGGAATTGGCTTTATGGATGCAAGAGAAGCACGATCGGCCTTCCGAACGGCCTGGGAATAGGTGCCTAAAGAATATTGGGCCATATGCAATGGTTCCATCCAGCGCCGGATTAAGACTTGATAAGGTACGCTCTTTGAGCTATTGCTGCAGTTTATTTAAGTATATATGACAGTAACTCACTCGGACATTTTTTGGGGGCCCCTAAGAAAGTGGGGCCCTAAGCTATAGCTTAAATAGCTTATAGGTACCTAAATCATGCACTGGTTCCATCGCATGGAGAATTGTATATCACTATATTAATATATAATAAATCTATTGTTCATCGAATAAACAAAAAAGAATCTCCAATACCGTATCCTCCTAGAATGATCAGTTTATAGATCAGCTTTCTCGTTTTATCCAGGTGTGATTTCCAATATGTGCAAACTGCTACTGGAAAAACCATCCGCGGTAGAATTTTCATGTACAATATCACTATAATACATTTTTTTAAATTGTCCATGTTCTGTAATTTTATATAATTGCATATTCTTATATCTGTTTTAACATTGTATTTTTGTTTTATTCTATATACTTACTTGAAAAGTGCTATCAGGGTCGAAAAAAATCCAACATATGAACAGAAAAAACAAAACTAAATCGATTGCGAATGTTAGGAAAATCTGAAATTGGTTTGAAATTCGAATATTAAGAAAATCTGCGACTATTGATTGCAAATGTTAAGAAAATCTAAAGTTTTAAAATTGGTATTTTAGTGTAATACCTGGTAGTGATACATTGAATTTATGGTTTCGTACACTTTTCTCATGTTGTAACTTAGCACTAACAGCTGCCTTATATATTTTTCCTTCCTCAAAATCACATTCCTTCTCGGCAAAATTGGTTGGGTAGAAGTAACCGAAATAGTTACTAAAGAAAATTTATTAAATTGGACAAGTTTTACCAACTCTAAATTAACCACTTTCACTCGAACCACAATGCTAAATACATCAAACAAAAATTGCATAAAAACAATTTCTTGATGAGCACCAGTAAAAACTATAGACAAAGCGCTAAAAACCGTCTGAATATTATCAAATAAAATAAGGAATAAAAGTGAAGAATAAATACACAAAACAAACGATATTATTACAAAAATTATGTGAATTTTTAGTGATGCATTTTTATACAAATCTTTGTGATAGCAATAGAAAGTACAATCTACATCTTTGAGCACTTTAGAAATGAATATGTCATTCCCGACACTTAAAAAGACTGATTGCAACAAGTTGCTGATAGCGAGTGATGATTGCGTAACTTTGCAAAGATCTTGTAATAGGAGGATAAGGATAGTAGCTCCCTGGACTTTAATATTTATGGACTCGGTGATATTTTTATAGAAAGCATAAACAGTAGCACTTGCTAAAAAAAGGTAGTAAAATTTTATGTAAAGTGGTAATTTGGTAATATTATATTTTCCGATGAAGCATCGCCCGACGCCGAGAATAACAAAATAAAAGTTAAGGCCGTACATGTATCTATTATAAACAAATTTAGGTAGATCATATGAAACGACCATTTTTGTCTTCGACTTTATAATTCTAAACATCGAAATATATAATTGTTAGTTAGACGATTAAAAAGATAACCATCTTATTCGAAAGCTACATAATGAATATTGGCATTAGCGTAATTAAATAAGGGCATGTTGATTTAGGTATACAATGAGAAAGATATTCATAATAATTTATCTACCTATTTATGGTACTAAGAACATTAATAATAATAATAATATTTTTTTTTATTCAAAATATAAACTTACAATTGTATTAGTTGCAGAATCTGTCTAACTAGGCCCTAGCCCGTAACAAGGAAGACTCTATGTATGGCAAAGATTTATTCATGTGCACATAGTATTAATATGAAACCTACAAAATATGATAAAATATAAAACAGATAAGCGAATTCAAATTAAACTTATAATTATATTTGAAGATATTGATATAACATGGTCATGGAAACAAATATTAATATAAAATGTCATAATATGAAGTTTGTAGAACAAATAAATAAATAGTATTAAAATATAAGGTGTAGTATAATGTATGACAATAATAATAATGCAGACCTTTACTTTTAAATATGACATTGCCTTTTCCACCTCATTTCTACCAAGTTGAAGTAAATATTGTGTAATTTTAAATTTTAATTGGATTGACTAAGTTTGTTGGCATGTTTTTATAGATTCTTTTAGATTGTTATAAATTTTGGGCCCTATAGAGCCAAAGTGTCTTTGGGCGAAGGATGTTCGGGTTTTCTGTACATTGTTATCAATAGATCTACTGAATATAGTATATTAAGTGCTGGCGAACAGTACTATTAGATATGGAATTCTCGTGTGGGGTGGTCTACTTTCACCTGTCTGGTCTACTTTCACCTGTATAGATATTCGTTTGTGAAATTGATTAGGGAATCGTGTTAAGAGCCCCTATCAATTTCGCAATGTGAAAACCGAAAATACACACTTTTTCAGGACGAATTTTACAATAACCATAAGATATATCTGATATTTTTTAATTCACAGTTATACAACACCTATTTATTTAGTATGTCTACGAAATTTTATATTGATAACAACTTCGTATAAATTAGGAAAAAAAATATACAAAAATGGTTTTTTACATAAAGACGAAACACGAGGTTTTTCAATTCGTTTTTCTGCTAACTGGTAGCGAAAAACGTTCTGAAAAAAAATGTGCGTACTAAGCATATAATATATTAGTAAGTCTACGATATATATTTTTTAAATTTATTCAATTAACACTAATAAAAAATGTGTTGTACTATGAATAAACCCAGTAAAATCGTGTGTAAAAACGTCGCCTACGCGTAAGAATATAATAAAAATAATTACAAGATATAAACATTTCAATAATTGAGGCATTTACCCACCCAGTATTTTTATTTTTTTAATTTAATGTCTACATATTTCTCTGTAATAAATTATCGAAATCCATGCTTACGCGCTGTTCATTCGCGTTAGTCCGTGCATTCGCGCCCGAGGGCTACTGGACGGTGGACGTGCGTTGCGTTGATTTCCGGAGCTCGCGATATTCTCGCGTCCTGCGCGCGAATACTCGCGCCCGGCCGAGCGCTTTTCGACAGTGGATATGCGTCGATTAAGCGGTTTTGATACTGCAAGATTTGTTAGGGGCTATCCATAAAATACGTCACGCTAAATTTTTGGCATTTTGACCCACTCCTCACCTTATCAGTATTTTTTATTGTAGATGTCAAAAAAATGTGTTTAATTTTTAGAAAATAGGTCAAAACATTAAACTTTACTATCAGGGCAAGATTAAAGTTAGAAAAAAAGCTGAAAAAACACGAAAGGCGTGTGAATTTCGTAGGCAAATTGTTTTCACCTTCCTAACTATATTTAACTAATTTTTTTTATAGTTTGTTACTTTCTTTAATCTATAAATACGGGTAAAAATGTTGTCCATCGCCAGCGTCGGCGTGGCAACGCTGCAAGCGTCATTGATACCTTTGGATCGTAAGCGAAAAAGAGTAGGGTTTTTGACTTAAAATAATTGTTCAAAAAAAATAAATTTCAAAAAATCTATAAATATATAATGTATATTTGCAGAGAATTAAATAACAAAAATAAGACATTACCTGGATCGTCATCGATGGGTAAAAAAGATGGAGATATAAGGTATTTTTACTTGGTAATAATAACAGTAATTTATAATAATATCGCAAAGGTTTCTATTAACATCTTTAAGTTTCATTGGGAAATTGTATATAACCATACACTGTGGAATATAAATAGCGCACAGAACTTTAAGGGTTATTTCTACCCGTAACATTTTTTTTATTCGACAAAAAAAGTTAAAAAAAAAAACAAATAAAATAAAAAAGTATGGCACATGAATAGTTTTGGATTATTTTGAGACTATATTTATTCGTATAAAAAAAGCAATATTTTCACGATTTGATATGTTTATACTATTTTAGCATTTATTATTTATTAAAATCGTATTTACGTGTATGTGCATGGTCGGACTGGGCCTAAGGGGCCCGGGTGGGATTATGACTTTAGGGGCCCGCCGCGCGCCTAGGATCAAGTGATACCATCAGGTCAACCAATAAACCAAATGATAATAATAATCAAATAGGCACGAATTTTAGGAAGTTTTTAATTTCAAAGACATACATTTTTATGAAAAAAGTTTAGTTATTTATAACTATCCCATCAAAAACAAAAATAAAAGAGGAGAAGTTTCAGCTAGAGTGCCAATAACTTGTTAAAATAAGACATACATTTTTATATATTTTTATATAGAAAGTTCAATTAACTAATTGATAATGTATTATCCAATCAGCATTTTTTTTAAAAGAGGAGAAGTTTCAGCTAAATTGTCAATAACTCTTTCGTAAAAACTGATATCCTAGTCATCCTTGATAAGATCCGATTCAGTATTCAGAATAATCAATGAATCTAGCAGTTCTTGACCTAGTAGGGAACGAAGCCTGGTCTTAATGCGCTTCAGTGCTGAAAATCGTCTCTCGCGAGTCACTTGCGTAAATGACATTGTGAGTATTGTACAATAAGCTACGTATAAGTTGGAGTTCGTACTTATGTGCATATTATACTCAGACAAAAGTTTACATGCACATGGTATGCAACTTCGGCAAGCATCGGAACCTCTTCTTCCTCCTCTTCATCTTCTTTCTCAATCTGAGAATCTGAATCCTTTGTGTGATGCTCCCTAAGTGAAATGTGTTCGTCCCAAATAGTTTTAGAAAGTTCTTTAAAACTTTTTGCAAAAGATTCGAGTTCTTTTGAAAGTAATTCTCGATCAACATTGGCAATAGATGCGATTGACTTTAATGCATCATCAGGAATTCCGTTTTTGTCAATTTCGTGGAAGTTTTTCGGATCCAAACAAGCGACATCCTTCATTAAATGCTCATTGCAGTTGAATTTTTCATCTATTTTAACTAGAGTCGTGTTGATGATGACCTTGTATACGATAATAGAGAAAATTTATTTGGGTCCGCAGATAGCAGTCCAATTTCATCTTGACATAACTCATCTTTTTTCTGTTTTCATCATCGGTTTTCTAGATGTTCTCCGTAATGGCAGCGTGGTCTGTATTTCAACATCAACGTTTTCGACTTGAATTAATTCTTGGACCTGGGATTCAAACAAACTTGCAGCACTGAAAATGTCGTCAAAATGATCTAATTGTTTCCACAAATTCTTCTCCAAAGTTTTGATAAATCCCCAAGCTTTAAGGTAGTCTAGTGTAGGAGTTTGCAGGTATAAGCTTACAGGGGTTGATAAATCGAATATTTTCTTGAAGCGCAGGCTGTCAGAATTGTTTCAAATTTAAGAAAGGAATCCATCAATGCTTTGTATGAAATGAAACCTTTGGCTCGAACTCCGTGCTCAAAGATATGGCACTTAGAGTCTTTATCAACGCAACGTATCGAATTTTCTCCATGATGGTTGTCAATGCTTTGTCTTTGGCCCACCATCTCGTTTTTCCGATGTTCTGTAATCGTCTCAACTTGTCTCTACCAGCTGTTATTTCCGCGATTTTGTCCACCCACACGCGCTCGAATGATTCGTGAATAAATACACTTGTAGACTCCAAGATGCCGAATAAATTCTATGCTTCAGTACAACTTAACGTACAACTTCAGTACAACTTGGAAAGCCGAGCCTGTCAAAATGTTACTGTCGAATAAATTGAATGTAGCAATTATTTATTACGCAACTATAATGAAAAGAACTTGAATTTGACGAAAGATACATCGATGCCAATTGGTGAACGAAGACCGCTCAATAGTGATCGACTCAAACGTCTACGGATATCCGTTAAATCGGCAGTTTGATACAGGAAAGCGCAAAATCTTCCCTTGGTAGACAGATAAATAATCTACAAAACGACATTTTAAACAGTCCGAAGCATACCTATATTTAAGAACACACAAATTTTGAAAACTATTTCTGCACAGCTGAAAAAAACTAGATCCAAGCAGTGTCCCCACAGTAAACACTTTACTGCGGAAATTAAATTCAAATACCTCCAACTTCGAATATCATGCTCGAAGTCTCCTATATAATTTAAACATCAACAGAGCTGGACAATTCAATGCTATCGTCGCAAAATTTATTGGAGTAAAACGCATTAATTTTGCTTTGAAAGATTCCTACAAACTAAGGTGTTACGTGGTAGTAGTGGTGTATAATACGGGAACATTGATATATAAACTACATAAAACAATTTTCGATAAAAGCCCATCTACTAATGTGAAAAAAATTGAACAGCAGAAACTTATGCAGAATACTAGGACGAAGACAACAAAGCAAAAATACGTCTTTTATTCAACGCCGATAGTAGTGACTACGGGGAAGCATGTCAAAAGCCAGACATGTCATCGGATGAGTATGAAATAGCCAAGGAGCTGTTTTTGGAAAATATGAAACAACAAATAAAGGACCGTCACGAAATTGAAAGAGATACGATATTACAAGCAGAAAGCGCTTTATGGCTGGAACTAAGAAGGTGTCTTTTAACAGCATCAAATTTCTCCAACACTTGCAAACGACGTGAAAATATTAGTTCAGCGCCTCTCGTAAAGAAGCGTGCTTGTTTTCATTCAACATGTATTCTGGTTGTATTATATTTTGTTTTATAGTTGCAACAAAAACTTATAATACTATATACATACTTTGTAAATGCCAACCTCACTATTCGCTAGGTCATAAAAAAATATAACAGATTAATGGCGGTATTTTATATTTCTGATCTTACATTGTAAGGTCCCGGGTTCGATTCCCGACTGGGTCACCATTTTCCGTTAGGATCTAATTAACGTAATTGCATTTTCGATTCTGTCGATGGAATACAATAACAAGACACACACTTACAGACATGTTACACGCACACATACATATAACACGTCATAGTAGGGTTGGTTGTAAAAGATTGTCATATGACAATAAACCCGCCCATATTTTCACAATAAAGAGTATAAACAAGAAATGATAACCATAATATGTGACGAAATTTTTATTTTCTGTTATTATTATGTATGTCCAAACAAAAAATATTCAAACTTTTAATGACAAATATATTTTTTTAGTAGGTAACAATTTATCGAGTCACATATAATAACGTTGAGATGTTATACAACATATTTTTTACTAATTTTACATACTACTTGAGTGCTGATAATCGGTCGCGGATCAAGATTGTTTGTTGCCGCTGCGCCCGTATCTCTTCATTTGACTACGATAGTTCGAACGGCGACACCTGCGCTGCTCTGAAAATACCTAAACTAAGCGTGCGGTGAAATTGATAGGGACTCTTAAGGATGACTAAGCCCTTCTCGGGCACCAAGGCCGTACTGACACTATACAAAAGCTATGTCCGCAGCATTCTTGAATTCGCGTCTCCCATTTGGTCTCCGCAATATAGCGTGCACAAAGCCCAACTGGAGCGGATTCAAAGACGTTTCGTCCGGTGCATAGCCCGACGCGAACACCTCGCATTTGACTGTTACCGTGATAGGCTACAGCATTTTAATATGCTGTCGCTTGAGGATCGGCGAACTGCTGTGAATATGACTGCGCTACATGACATCGTCAATGGGACGCTGGATAGCCCCTACATAGTTTCGAGCATCGCTCTAAAGGTGCCGCAACGTAAAACCCGATCCATACAGTTATTCGAGCCCCCGAGACGACATTCTAACTACACGAGCAATTCAATGCTTAACCGATTGCCACGTACGTATAGTGATAAATTCACAGGGCTTGACATTTATAGTAGAAACAAAATTAGCTTCAAATCGACAGTACGAACCGGCTTTGAAGCTGCAGCGACAACTGCCAGTAATTATTGATTTGTAATATGTATGTATAAATATAATATAACTCATATATATATGTATTCCCATTTAGTTATTTTGAATTTATGTTCTATAAGTTTCTATGTTTGCGGTTAACTCTACAACTTTTGCGGTCATTTGATTAATAAATATTTAAGGATGTATTGTATTTTTTGTTTCATAATTTAGTTTGTAAAATATTTTTCAAATAATTTCGAACGGCGTAAATTATAATCGGCATAAGAACATGTTTTTTTAAAGAATTATGTGTCTAATTATAAGTTCATGCTGTTACTTACCTAAATAAATAAAAAAAATAAAATAAAAAAATAAATTCGTTTTGCTGGACGTCAGACAAACTTACGCGAAGTGCATAATACTGTACTGTCATAAGTCCAGTTTTCTCTGAAACTATGCCCAACACCCTGACAAGGAATTCCACAAAACATAATTCAGTAAAACTTAGCAGAAATACATCTTATCCCCAAAAGCACTTCAATTATCTGGCTCTCAAGCTCGCTTCCAAACTATAAAGACGAGAAATATAAACTGAAAATCTAAGTCAACGTGAAATTGACAAACCTGATAAAAATATATTTTAAGTTGGCTTATTTTACTGGGAAGAACATAATACAGACTTTTTAAGTGTGGACATATTAAACTCATCAAAAACCTCTTATAAGAACTCAATAAAAAAAATCTACAGTCAATCTAGATGATCACAAAACATGTATACATATTACAATTCATTTAATTTAGTTCATGGACATAATTTTATCTCAAGTATATTCATTATAATACCTATGTATCATACCTAAAATTAAATATAAATATATTTATATTTATATACATATATAATATTTTTTTTAATCGATTTTGTCTCTTCCTTTCACCTCTCTTACCATCCTGATTCCCCCCATTCTCAAGCAGAAACAATATAAAATTATATTACGTTCATTTTGTATACTTTATATTCGGAATCACATTAATGGATTTTTATCACTTTTAAATAGGTTTTTATTGCATTGCATGTAGTTCTGTTTGGTTCCAGAATAAAATAAAATAAAAATAAGAAAGCAGACATAAACCCTAGAGCAATTTATTACTACAAGTACCTACTTTGAAATAAAAACCTTTACTATGCTTGGAAATATATCTATCGAACTATATTACAATGCAATTTATTAACAATATTGTTTTATAAAAAGAATACTTTTTTTTTAATTATTGTATGTATGTTTTAATTATTGTACCATATGTACTTAATTATTGTATGTATGTACGTATAGCGGGCTCGATTACGTTTCTCTTGAACTAAAAGAGGAAATTAGTTCGTGGGAACGAGACAGAACAGTACGTTAGAGCAGAAGGTGAAATGAACGGTTGTCACTTTTCCGCATTTAAACTACCCACCGAAGATAAAGCAGCTACATCTAACCCCGTAGGAAATGTGTTTAAACTTCTTCGGGCGTCTATAAGTGAGACAGGTAGTTTTGGTGCAGGAAAGTCGACGACAGTTCATTTCAAATGTGTGTGTACTTAGTGTGGGTGGAAAACTGCTTTCCACGATATGATAGTAAAGCCTTATTTTAGATTTTGACAGTTACCTAATATTCTTATGGAGGGCCACGTAAAATATAGAATATATGGGATTTTTATGATGCGACATAATACAAATTTTATGTAATTATTTACTGGCATAAAAAAGAGCTTTACTGCTCTCTATTGAAAAAGCTTGAAACTTGTTTCTCGACATGCGTTGCTCGAAGGTGGTTCTTAATAAATTATCAGAAAGTTGATTCAAATGCCGCTAGATGCCAATAGAATAAGAAAAGGAGTCGTAATGTTTTGATTTTATTATTTTAATTAAAAATGTAGGGTTTAAACAATATAATATATAACATTATTCATATATATTTATTTAAGTTTATATCTAATTAATATGGTTTAGGCACCACCGGCTGTTTTTTTTTAAATTGAGTAAAAAAACACTTGGTGCTTTTAAATCGCGCAGTTAAAATATATTCAATGAAAATAAAAACTGCAGATATATTATTGTTAAAATCAAAAACCAAATCATTGTTTATGTGCATGCCAATTATATGTATATAAAATAAAATTAAAGATATATCATATATTAAAAAAAACAATTCGCCCAAAATATGAACTGAGTACCCAAGGGTTCACATACGGGGTCAGCAAAGGTAAGGGTATCTTCTGCAATCTATACCTTAATAAGTTTATATTTTACTTATGATCTTCTGCAAGAGTAGTTTTAAAACTTCTATTTTTTATTATATATTTTCTATTTTCTATATATTTTCTGTATATTATCTATTTTCTATATATTTTCTATTCTTCTGTTTTCTATTTCTATTTTCTATATATGAGCCTATTTCCGATTATTATTTTAAAATTAATATTTCATGAGTTAATTTCTAAGTAAGTAAGTTGACAAATCGTCTAAGATCTAAAACCCTTTTTTAATGTCTTAGCTTTTCCTTAATTCATTAAAAATATATATATTTTCGTTGTTGTTGTTATTATCAACTCCACTAGATTACAGTCTGTTCTAGAGTGATACCTGTATTAAAATTTATTACATATTATACCTATTTTTACACAACTGCCCGACAAAAAAGAAGTTTAATGCGTTCAGGGTTTATCTATGTATAATATGATTTCCGTTTCTTGATTCTACGTTAACTTCAAAGCGCTTGAGCCGATTTAAAAATGTGTGATATTGTAAGAATCGTTATATTATCTCGAGTTTCATAGGGCACCTTAAATGTCCAAATATCAAGTAAATAGATGTCTAAATGTCCAAATGTCAATAAATTAACATACATATATCGTGTTTAGTTACAAATGAAAGTTCTGATTAAGTATATTCCGGAGATATACATGTGTCTATACTGATAAATACATAAACTACAAATATTTCATAGAAAAACTGTAATAAAATAATTACATATACACTTGTTTAATTTGTGCAACAGCAGCCATGTTTTTTATTCTTTTTAATATTGTTACTTGTGTATCATATATTATTACAATACAAACACACGCAAATGTATATTACCGAGTGAAATTTTATTAATATATATATATATATATATATATATATATATATATATATATATATATATATATATATATATATATATATATATATATATATATATATATATATATATATATATATATATATATATATATATATATATATATATATATATATATATATTTTATATAGGTTTACCCTATTTTTATAACATTATACAATCTTTATTATAAACTCCTCTGTCAGAAATTAAGATTGAAGTTTCTTCTTTCATTTCATTGAGCATATGGAGGTTTTTTTATTATTATTTCGATTTAATGGCTCGTTGATAACAAACTCAGCTAATTGTATCATATTTTAAATGTTGGTACCATTCGAAATTTGAATTATTTCGTAATGTCACTTTCATTTGGAAAACGGCTTTGCCGAAGTGATCTATAGTTTATTTTTTTATTTTTTCGCTTAATTCGTCTCAATTGAAGGCATTTTGTGTTGCATAAGGATAAGCCCTATTTATGAGATATATGGATGAATAGTGATCGTTAGTCGACTGCAAAAGGACCTTTAAACTTACATTGCACCGTCGAAAGTCGTGCACATCCGTATGTATATCTCATTCAAACATAAGCATTTCCCAATACAAGCTGGTATTTCCTTCGCTACTTTTTAAGTAGCTTTTACTAATTTTATTTTAAATAAAAACATCATCCTATAAACGGATTTCTTTACAAACCTTATCAAATATAACTATATATATATATATATATATATATATATATATATATATATATATATATATATATATATATATATATATATATATATATATATATATATATATATATATATATATATATATATATATATATATATATATATATATATATATATATATATATATATATATATATATATATATATATAGATATATATATATATATATATATATATATATATATATAAATATATATATATATATATATATATATATATATATATATATATATATATATATATATATATATATATATATATATATATATATATATATATATATATATATATATATATATATATATATATATATATATATATATATATATATATATATCTTATATATAAAATTCTCGTGTCACAATGTTCGTTCCCGTACTCCTCCGAAACGGCTTGACCGATTCTCATGAAATTTTGTGAGCATATTGAGTAGGTCTGAGAATCGGCCAACATCTATTTTTCATACCCCTTAGTGATAAGGGTTGTCCACCCTTAACATTTTTCTTTAATTTTTAGACATTTTTTAATTTCTTTATTTTTTTTATTATGTCGCATTAAAAAATACATACAACCCTAAATTTTTACCCTTTTATCACCAACCCCTATTTTTTAATAGGCATTTTAGTAATTTAATCATTTTTCATCCCCGGTCGATAACTGATCAATCGTCATTTAATTAGTTATCCCCGCCAGTTGTCTACAGATGTCACTTCTGACCCAGTAAACAGCACGGAGTAGGGATGAGAACGAAGCCGGTCTCCTGTTCCTCTCACACAATAAGACTTCTCTCACTCCCTACACAGTTGTCGGCCATCATTATTGTTTATGCATCAAGTGTAGTAGTAACGTTGACAATTATTATTTTGCTATCTCAGTGTAACTCTCATATTAACTATTAATCATTCCTATTTTATTAATAATAATAAAATTATCAATTTAGAGTGTATTTTGCACGATTAGTTAATCAAGTGATTTTCATAACCTCAAAAGTACTCAACACGTGGCACGAGCTTCCACCAACAACGGCTTTTGTGTTGTAAGTATACTTTTTTTTATTTATATCGAAAATGTTGTTGGAAACGGTCAAAAAAGATTCGGTGGAATTTAATTTTTATTCAAATTGGGCAAACTTTTTTTTGTATTAATTTTTTTTACCATTTCTAACCATATATTTTCGATATGATTATGAAAAATAAATTTTTTCGCTTTTGTAAAACAGTCTAATGTTTACATGAATATGTAAATGAATGTGTGTACAACCAAATATTAAATACATTATAACTAGGGCCAAGATTTTTGCCGTGATTTCATTTTAACATTTTACAATTAATGCTCTTAAGTTTTTGACATTACGGCAAATATATTTGATCTTTTAAAAATGTAATTTTAATTTAATTTTATTAAAAAAATGTAATTTAACAATTAAGATTTTCATAGTTTCCAAAAATTTGAATCAATCATTATGAATCTTTAATTTGAAATATCGATGGAAATATTGGTTGTATGAGAAAACTATAAGAGACAATTTTTTTCGTAAAATTTAATTTTTTACAACTTTTGTCTGAATTTTTTTTTCATAAAACTTATATTTTTGCTATAATTTCATAAATTCAAACTAATCATTTCAAAACTGCGGCAAAAATCCTGGCCCTAATTATACCTTTAACATTTTTCATCATTAAGTAATTTCATTAATTCTATTTATGTGTGTTTTGTACAGTGAGCAATGCCAAGAAAACGCAAAGGGACTGATTTGAGCCGTAATACAAGTAAATCTCGAAGCTTGGGAAATAGAAGATCCGAAAGAACCGAAGAACAAATCCAGCAACAAAATACTGATGCACGTGTCAGAATGGCGCAATTGCGTCAAGAAGAGTCAGAAGATACACGAGCTGAACGCAATGAAGTAATAAGATTAGAACAACGACAATCACGCCGTTTCACAGTCAATAGACGCAGAACAAATGACCAACAACGACAACAGGTACATCGAGCATTTACATCTGATTCATTCCTGCGTCTAGCATTCCAGTATGAGCCCGATATTGAATATTATGCTCATTCAAAAGTGGTAATTGGTGCTATGGATAAGGAATGTCCGCATTGTCATGCTCTGAAATTCAAAAATGAGCCAGCTGGGATGTGTTGCGCGTCAGGAAAAGTGCAACTACCTGAAATTGAAACACCACCTGAACCATTGAACGGTTTACTTATCGGCACGGATCCAGATTCTAACGTGTTCCTGAAGTCAATTCGAACATTCAATTCATGCTTTCAAATGACATCGTTTTGTTTGTGTTAGCTAAAGATGGACTAACAAAAAATATTGTTCACGCTATAGCATTAAGAGATTGATATTGTTTGTTAGTGTTCCTGTCGTAATTGATTAATTAATGATATATAATTTTAAGGAATAAATTATAATAACTTAAAAATAATGTTTGCCTTTTGTTATTTTTATATTCCCTCATCGTTCACAGTGCTCCATGCCTATTTCACGCATATACCACATTCTTACACACTTACAATAAGTAAGCTATTTTTTATCTACACTAGAAATTACTTAAAATTTATTTATATGGCAAAACAACGTTTGCCGGGTCAGCTAGTATATATATATATATATATATATAGTTAATATTTGATTGGTTTTTTGTAAAATCTTTTTTTAAAGAATTCGTTTAAAGGATGACACTTTGATGAAAAAATAAAAATAATAAAAGCCACTTACATAGCTGGAAGGTTTTCCCGGACTGGACTGGGAAATGCTTATTGTTTAAACGAGATGTATTTTTGGATGAGTACCACTTTCGACGGTACACTGTAGGTTTAATGGGATCCCTTTATCGCTAGCGAACGATCACCCTTCATCCACATCTCAAAAACAAAGCGTATCCTTTTGCAAACCAAAATAAAATGTCTTTATTAAAGACAAATTTAAGCAAAAACAATGAAAAAAATCACAATCAATCGTCTCTTAAATGCGGAATGACATTTCGAAAATTCGATTTGAAATTCGAATATATCCACTCTTTTAAAGGACGATATAAGATTGCTGGGCTCGCTATCAGCCAGCTATTAAATGAAAATAAAAATAAAATACTTCATTTGCTCGTTCCCATGAAATAAGATATAAATCGTAATTTCTGGTCGAGAAGTTTATACTTAAGGCTATATGATATTTACAAGAGTTCAAAACATAAGATAAAATTGTATAATATTGTTAATATTTGATTGGTTTTTTGTAAAATCTTTTTTTAAAGAATTCGTTTAAAGGATGACACTTTGATGAAAAAATAAAAATAATAAAAGCCACTTACATAGCTGGAAGGTTTTCCCGGACTGGACTGGGAAATGCTTATTGTTTAAACGAGATGTATTTTTGGATGAGTACCACTTTCGACGGTACACTGTAGGTTTAATGGGATCCCTTTATCGCTAGCGAACGATCACCCTTCATCCACATCTCAAAAACAAAGCGTATCCTTTTGCAAACCAAAATAAAATGTCTTTATTAAAGACAAATTTAAGCAAAAACAATGAAAAAAATCACAATCAATCGTCTCTTAAATGCGGAATGACATTTCGAAAATTCGATTTGAAATTCGAATATATCCACTCTTTTAAAGGACGATATAAGATTGCTGGGCTCGCTATCAGCCAGCTATTAAATGAAAATAAAAATAAAATACTTCATTTGCTCGTTCCCATGAAATAAGATATAAATCGTAATTTCTGGTCGAGAAGTTTATACTTAAGGCTATATGATATTTACAAGAGTTCAAAACATAAGATAAAATTGTATAATATTGTTAATATTTGATTGGTTTTTTGTAAAATCTTTTTTTAAAGAATTCGTTTAAAGGATGACACTTTGATGAAAAAATAAAAATAATAAAAGCCACTTACATAGCTGGAAGGTTTTCCCGGACTGGACTGGGAAATGCTTATTGTTTAAACGAGATGTATTTTTGGATGAGTACCACTTTCGACGGTACACTGTAGGTTTAATGGGATCCCTTTATCGCTAGCGAACGATCACCCTTCATCCACATCTCAAAAACAAAGCGTATCCTTTTGCAAACCAAAATAAAATGTCTTTATTAAAGACAAATTTAAGCAACAACAATGAAAAAAATCACAATCAATCGTCTCTTAAATGCGGAATGACATTTCGAAAATTCGATTTGAAATTCGAATATATCCACTCTTTTAAAGGACGATATAAGATTGCTGGGCTCGCTATCAGCCAGCTATTAAATGAAAATAAAAATAAAATACTTCATTTGCTCGTTCCCATGAAATAAGATATAAATCGTAATTTCTGGTCGAGAAGTTTATACTTAAGGCTATATGATATTTACAAGAGTTCAAAACATAAGATAAAATTGTATAATATTGTTAATATTTGATTGGTTTTTTGTAAAATCTTTTTTTAAAGAATTCGTTTAAAGGATGACACTTTGATGAAAAAATAAAAATAATAAAAGCCACTTACATAGCTGGAAGGTTTTCCCGGACTGGACTGGGAAATGCTTATTGTTTAAACGAGATGTATTTTTGGATGAGTACCACTTTCGACGGTACACTGTAGGTTTAATGGGATCCCTTTATCGCTAGCGAACGATCACCCTTCATCCACATCTCAAAAACAAAGCGTATCCTTTTGCAAACCAAAATAAAATGTCTTTATTAAAGACAAATTTAAGCAAAAACAATGAAAAAAATCACAATCAATCGTCTCTTAAATGCGGAATGACATTTCGAAAATTCGATTTGAAATTCGAATATATCCACTCTTTTGTGGATATATTCGAAAAGTGGTACTCATCCAAAAATACATCTCGTTTAAACAATAAGCATTTCCCAGTCCAGTCCGGGAAAACCTTCCAGCTATGTAAGTGGCTTTTATTATTTTTATTTTTTCATCAAAGTGTCATCCTTTAAACGAATTCTTTAAAAAAAGATTTTACAAAAAACCAATCAAATATTAACAATATTATACAATTTTATCTTATGTTTTGAACTCTTGTAAATATCATATAGCCTTAAGTATAAACTTCTCGACCAGAAATTACGATTTATATCTTATTTCATGGGAACGAGCAAATGAAGTATTTTATTTTTATTTTCATTTAATAGCTGGCTGATAGCGAGCCCAGCAATCTTATATCGTCCTTTAAAAGAGTGGATATATTCGAATTTCAAATCGAATTTTCGAAATGTCATTCCGCATTTAAGAGACGATTGATTGTGATTTTTTTCATTGTTTTTGCTTAAATTTGTCTTTAATAAAGACATTTTATTTTGGTTTGCAAAAGGATACGCTTTGTTTTTGAGATGTGGATGAAGGGTGATCGTTCGCTAGCGATAAAGGGATCCCATTAAACCTACAGTGTACCGTCGAAAGTGGTACTCATCCAAAAATACATCTCGTTTAAACAATAAGCATTTCCCAGTCCAGTCCGGGAAAACCTTCCAGCTATGTAAGTGGCTTTTATTATTTTTATTTTTTCATCAAAGTGTCATCCTTTAAACGAATTCTTTAAAAAAAGATTATATATATATATATATATATATATATATATATATATATATATATATATATATATATATATATATATATATATATATATATATATATATATATATATATATATATATATATATATATATATATATATATATATATATTTTATCTACAAAAAAAAAACACGATTACTGCAGAAGGGCTATGTGATATTTAGTATACATTGTTACAAATCGTGCAGGAAAAACTAATAAAACCCATAGCCACTGGCTCATCGCATACCTAACTAAGCGAAAAACGCCCGTATCTAGGGATGCTGATATTTTGATTCGTATATTGCTTTTCCGCAAGCTGACTGTTATGACGTTTGGTGATATGAAAAAGAAAAAATAAACAGTCACACTTGTATTAATACACACACACACCAAATTATCCTGTTATACACTCATAGATTAGTAGAAATAAACTTATATTTATACCCAACGCCAATACATTAATACCTAATAATACATAATACAGTGAATACATATTACACATATATATAATAAACTCCTTTTATTATTATTATTATTGTATTTTTTTTATTTACCTAATTTAATATTGTGATGAGTTCGGTTTTGGCATAGAGTGGTCCTTCAAAAACAAGCGCGTTTTTATTGATCTCTTAAATGCTACCATGGTAAATTGATTTTGAATGGCAATGCCTATATTATTATAAAGCCTTGGAGCTAAGTAGTAGAAGTATCGTTGCGCGAATGAGGTTCTCACACGTGGTTCTGAAAACTGCCATCTAGTCATCTTGGCTAGTTGGTCCATAGGTTGAAAGTTTTTGAATTTGTGGAATTTTGTTAGCAATTGCTTAACATACAATTAACGTTACATCAAACACATAATATTCACGAAATAATTGCAATGAGGGATATCTTGGAGGCTTTTTATTTATAACCCGTAAAATTTGCGTTTTAAAATTTTAAAAGTTGCGCTTAAATAAAATTTAACCCTTTTGAGCTTTAGTTAAAGGGAGGATGCACCAAGCAAATACTTGGTGCATCCTCCCCATGCAACCGTTCCATGGATCAAAAGGCTCTGACGAATTGCCATGTTAACGAATTTCATCAAGTTTTTCGGCAGTATGAGCAGTTCGTAATTCATGAAATACGTAAACGAGTTTTTTTGTTTTCGCTGTAAGAATATTTTTATTGTCTCTCCAGCTCATTGTCTCATATACAGTTACTCCGAGATATTTCATCTCATTCTCCTCTTAATTTTTTTTTATTATGTGTTATTTTTGAAATGTAAAAATATTTATTTTTAATTATATTATAGGCGTTTTTTTTTCAATTTTAGGCTTTCATTTTATTTAGAGGTATTTCGCCTAACTATGATGTATTCAAAGTTGTTACTCCATAACCTACCTTAAATCGAAAGCCGCGCGGTAAATAGTTTATTGATTGGAATGCGGTCTAATATGTATTTACCTATGACATGCTTTAGCGAAGTCTAACTGGCCATCTGCTTGGAGTACCTACACAGGAATAAGCTCAGAGGCGGCTCGTGGTTATAACGAAACATTGACCAATTTAAAACCAAAACTACCATGAGGGGTCAAATGACCCTTTTTAACCCTAGAGATCTAACCTTCGTCGAAACGACGAGTACAGGACAAAAATATCGCCATCTCTTTTGTGGCGCGTGCGCCAATCGCCGTGATCTCGCTTGTCAACTCAGTCTTCGCCGAGCTCTTTCGATAGGCAACCGGGTCCGGCGGATAAGTAGGTACATTTTATTTTGAGATATAGCAAAAGTAGTCGTCGTTTCGACGAATGGTTAGGGTCTATGTATGTATTTTTTGTAATCAATGTTTATTCTTTTTCGCAGTTTTTGCCATGTCTTCAAGAAGATTGCTATCTGAAGAACATATTACACGTTTATTATTGGATGAGGAGGATGTTAGTGCCTCGGAGGGGTTATCTGATAGCGAAATTGAAGACAATGTGGAGGTTGATGATGTTCAAAGCGACACTCAAGATGACCATTCCGATCATGAAGATAGCCCCAGTTAACACTCAAGACCGCCCTTCACCTTCTCTGACGGAAAATGCGCTGGAGCCGCAAATACCTCCTGCTCCATCGCAAGAGACCTCCGGTACTTACCCATCTATTTTGACGTTCACACGTGGCAACATCCGGAGTCGCTCCCGTCACGTTTGGGCTACCAGCAAAGGGCATAGTTCAAATAGAACAGCTGGAATAAATATCGTACGTGTTGCCAGAGGACCTACTCGTGATGTAAGGGACATAGTGGATCCATTATTATTATTCGAACAGTTCGTGACAGATCAGATATTTGAAGAAATTTTCAAGTGGACGAACTTCGAAATTTCGATAAAAAGGCAAAACTATGGGCAAAATAATTCTACGCAGAATGACACAAGCAAAGAAGAGATCAGAGCTCTCATTGGTGTTCTGGTGTTAACTGCAGCTCTGAAAGATAATCATCTGACACTGGACGACCTGTTCAACATAGAGTATTCGGGTACAAGATATGTGTCATGTATGATCAAAGAAAGGTGTGACTTCCTTTTGCGATGTCTGCGTTTTGATGATAAAACATTCCGCTTCCAACGACAAAGGGACGATCCTTTTACACCCATAAGAGGCATATGGGAAATGCTTATAGCGCAGTGCCACCGAAACTATGTGCCTGGAACAAATGTGACTATTGATGAGCAGTTGTTGGCGTTCCGAGGGAGGTGTAAATTCCGTATGTATATTCCAAATAAACCAGCAAAATATGGAGTCAAGTTGGAAATGATGTGCGATAGTGGCACACGATATATGATTGATTGTTCTCCATATCTTGGAAAAGGCACCAATACAGGAGAATACCTTTGGGAGAATACTTCGTAAAGGAACTTACCCGCAGTATACACGGCACCAACAGAAACGTCACAATGGACAACTGGTTCACGTCAGTTCCTCTAGCGAAGCAGTTACTTCAGCAGCCGTATAAATTGACGATTGTAGGGACGTTGCGTGCAAACAAAAGGGAAATCCCAGAAGAAGTAAAGAACAATCGATACAGAAACATCAATACATCGATGTTCTGTTACGACGGTCCCCTTACGCTTCTTTCATACAAACCGAAAATGGTTTACCTACTGTCCTCTTGTGATGAAGAGGGCTCAGTTAACCCTGAAACAAAGAAGCCACACATGGTCGAATTCTATAATAGCACAAAAGGTGGTGTCGATACGTTCGACCAGATGTGCTCAGTGATGTCTTGCAGTAGAAAAACAAATCGATGGCCAATGTGTGTTTTCAACGGCATGATTAATATATCATGTATCAACAGCTACATAACTTACTGCCACAATGCTTCTGTCGTTGGACAAAAAGTAATGATTCGGCGCGATTTTATAAAGAAGCTGCATTCGCAACTTGTAGAGCCCTGGCTAAAGAGCCGACTGGAAATTCGTACAATGCCGACGTACGTGAAAGATAAAATAAAAAATATATTAAGTGCAAAGAACGACGAAGGTCAAGGTCAAGGTCAAAGTCAATCTAGCAATGACTTTCAACGAGTTGAGGCACCAAATCTAAGAAAAATAAAAGTTTGCGGTATCTGCTCTTACAAAAAAAGGCGCATGACAAAGGCCTCATGCTCAAAATGCAACACTGCGATTTGTGGTGAACACAAAGTGGATTTCTGCGTACAATGCGCTTCCAAAAATTAGTTTTCGTATGTTTTCCTAAGTGATAAAACTGTTATAATTAAGTTGCTCCACAGAGAAAACGGAGATTTTTGTTACTTTTTTTAATTTAAATTTTCTAAGCAGGTGGTCTCATTTTGTTCACAAAAAAGTAGTCCTTTATAAAAAAGTAATTTATAAGAAATATATTTGTAATAAAGTATAAATAAATTGTTTTATTTACTACATTAATACATGTTTAACATATGTATGAATAAAACGTAACGAAAATATACATTTATGCATGATATTATACACCCCAAAACGTGCTCGTCGAAACGACGAATGGTTAGGTTTAAAGGGGTATGTCCGAAGGTTAGGTGTCTACTGTCTAGGGTTAAACACTTTCTTGGAATTTCTTGAAAAAAATGTAATTTTTTTATAGATTAGAACGTTTATATTATGGCTACGGTGAATGATTTATTCATTAATAAATGTGCGTAAAAAAAATTATTATAGCAAATTTTACTAAATTATTTTTGCATGTTCAAGAGAACACTTATAAGTAATTATATAGACGCACATATCTGAATGAAATATAAAAAAAAAAAATATTTATAGAGATGAAAAAAGGAATTAAAAGAAATAGTACTTCTTCACCTAATAAATAAAAGCCTTTTTATAGCCTTGACCTATCAAGGTAATCCTCCTCTGCTATCATAACCAAGAGCATCATCATCTATATGCAATACACCATACAATTTTCAAGAGTAACAGCAAACCGACAACACGTTATCCCAAATATGCGAATAAGTTTTGCACAGAAACACTATTCTTACGTTGCTCCCCGACTTTACAACAAAATAAATAGTCTTATTTGCTGCAGAACTGAGATCTAGGACTAATCACGGAGTATAGAAAACCCTAATAACACTTTTGATCGTTAGTCGAAGCGGTACGTACTGCAAATTGTGATGAAAGCAAATCCTTTTGCAGACGTGTTCATTAGACCCCAATGGTCGATTTGGCCCGTCGCGCGCTCCGACAATTTGGCCCTGCGTTCTCAAAATGGCGGCCGTTTTCCAAGATGGCCGCTAATAAATCAAAATTATTTTTTATTTTAATGACCGATATGTCTTTTTCGGCTATTTTGGGATCGTACATATCAAATATGATGCTGGAAAATAAATTCCGTTAATTTTGAACAGGATTTTGAACACTTTTAACGAGTGTTTACTTCTACGTTACCGATATGTTATACGCATTTTTTCGAGTATACGCACACTGAAAAAAAACGAATCTGAAGTCAAAACTGTCAAAAAAGCCAAAAGAGCTGGAATAATTTTGTTTGTGCTGAAAGTAATTTCTGAAATCTGTTACCCAGAAAACATGGTCAATTTGAACTATAGATAGTGTTTGTGAATGCAATGGGTCTTTGACGACGAATTTGTAGTCGTTGACCTCAAATATGACGACTACATGTGTTTCGAACAACCTTTGAACGTATTTTGAACCGATTTGAACATACTTTTACCTTTGGCCGCCAGAAAAGATACACGTGCATATTTTTGTACTATGAATTCATATCAATCTACTTAAGTATAATATTTTCTATAAATTCCATACTATGTATATAACAAGCAATTGTTACACTATAATAAGTAAATGACTCTACATACATATACATTATGCGTACCTGTTACCTGTACCTTAGTACAGGAAAGGCCTATTTAGGGTAGCTTTGTAATTACAGTGGATGTACCTTTAAATATAAATGTACTTACAATGATATGGTCTTAGTCTTTTAATAGCCGTAAAAATAAAATATAAAGATTATTTTTGATTAGGAAACAATAACAACAAACAGTACATCTTCAGTTAATTGACAGCTGACAGCACTATTTTATTATTTTATTTTTATTTTATTCCAACAAAAGAGAAAAACAGCGCTCGGGTCTTAAAATAATAGATAATAATAACAATATTACGGCCAAAATAGTCTCCTGCTAATATATTATCTTATAATAAACCTCAAAATTTGTGTTTTTCTTTTAATGGAGTGAAACTATGGGGATGTGTAGACGATCAGAATCGCGGACTTTTCCTTCGGAATGTTGTAGCTCTTCAATAAAGCGTAAACTAATGAACTGTCAGGAGATATTAAACCCGATTGCAACTGTTAGCGTCGGGTCACACCATAATATTACTCGACCGGTCCGATTAGTTCATTTACAATTCCCTCTCGTGTAAACGGGGCATACTTAAGTGGGAACACGGTATTAAAGCTGGTTAAATTAGCGGTTTTCTTCTGCCACGCGAGACTTCAAGCACTCAAGTGCCGTTTTGAGAGAGGAGGCATCCCCAAAGGCGGTCTTGTTTGCACTATGAGCAGTTTATTACAGTCTATTGAGTGCGAATATGACCGGTATGGTGGAAAAGAGATTAATACTGATGGACAGCCAATCAATTACAGAGATTGACGATACACAATGTGTGATAGAAGACGAAGACGAGACACTAAGTGTAAAGACAACTTTTTTCAATAATTTTGGTGTATTACTTTACCGGTCCAAGGGAAAGTGACGTGAACGCGCTGAAAAGAATTTGTTTTGAAGACGAAAATATCTTTTTTGACCCCCCTGATATGATTAGGACCATTACCAGACTGAAGTCTCTCTGTGAGTCTGTTTGTGTCTGTGTGTGTGTGTGTGTGTGTGTGTGTGTGAGGGTGTGTGTGTGTGTGTGTGTGTGTGTGAGAGTGAGAGAGAAAGAGAGAGAGAGAGAGAGAGAGTATGTGTGTATTCCTCTACGATATTGCATGCTCCATCTGATTGAGCTGGAATTTGGCAGTTCTTAATATCGGTCCATCAGAGGGCGCGATTATTGTAGTTAGAGTTGTGAAATTCGGTACGCAGATGCCTTGATGGATTGAAATCACGTTGTGAATGTCTCGTCAAGGTGTGAAATTTTGATTAGAATA